>PVKH010000408.1:0-18552 GCA_004027955.1 Chaetophractus vellerosus
GGACAGCAGCTCTCAATTTGAGTGTGCTTGAGTATCTGAGGACCTCATTAAAAATGCAGGTTTGGGGGCCCCAACCCTGGAGCTTCCAATTCAGTAAATCAGGGTGGCCACAAATCAGCATTTTAAACAAGCTCTAAATGGGCTTTTTTTTAAAAAAAAAAAAAAGAAGCTTTAGATTACATAAATGATACATAAAAAATATAGAGGCTTCCCATATACCCCTTCCCCTCCCACACTTTCCCACATTAACATCTTTCATTAGTGTGGTACGTTTGTGACGATTGATGAACACATATTAAAGCATTGCTACAAACTGTGGACTATAGTTTACATTATAGTTTACACTGTGCCCTGCACAATTTTATAGGTTATGACAAAATGTATAATGGCCTGTATCCATCATTGCAATGTCATGCAGGACAATTCCAGTGTCCCAAGAATACCCCCATGTTACACCTATTCCCTCTCCCTCCCCTCAGAACCTCTGGTGGCCACTGCCTTTATATTAATGATAAAATTTCTTCCATTGCTAGGATAATAATAAGTCTATAATAGAATAATAATAAGTCTACTAGTCAATTGTTCATTCCCCAATCTTGAGGATTTGGGGATGGTGATGCCCACTCTGTTTCTAATTGAGACGGGGCTTAGGTACCGTGGACCAGATGGATGGAACTATCTTGCTTGCAGTTGCAGACAATCTCTGTTCTGGTGATGTTTTAAACAAGATGATTCTGTTGTAAGTGGGTCTGAAAGCCATACTTTGAGAATCACTGTTTTAGGACTCTTTGATAGCAGCCTCAAGAAAGTGAATAAATGAGGGGATTAAAAAAAATTCCAAATAGGCAAAAAAATTTAATGTAAAATAATGAAGTCATAAAAGTACTTAAGGCTACATGGAGAATTCATTTCAACCTTAGAATGGAGGAAGCCCTAAGAATGTCTCAAAACCCAGAAATCATAAAGAAGATGATGGGTAAATTTGATGACATAAAATTAAAAGGTTATGCATGGCAATAACACAGTATGTGATATCAAAAGAAAAATGACAAACTGAGAAAAAGTGTTTGTAACTCATATCAGAAAGTGCTGATCTCTAATATATGAATAGTTCCTTGAAATAAATAAGTTAAAACAGTGAACCATCTAGGGAGAGCTCTAAATAGACAAGTCACAGAAAACAAGTGCTAAAGGCTCCCAAGCATTTGAAAAAGTGTTCAAACTCACTCATAAGAAATAAAAATTAAAACCACATTGAAATACTTTTTCTCTCTCAGCTTTGCAAAACGTCTTTGGGGGAAAAAAAATCCCTTTCTTATGGAGGCCATGAGAAAAAAGGCCCTTTCAGACCTTACTTATTCAGAGAAAAGCACCAGACAGTAGTTAAAGGTGGCAGTACAGACTGTATTCAAACTACTGCAGTAGGGGAGAAGAGAGTCAACAATGTCTGGTCTCAATTCTGATTAGCACAAAAGTAGCTTAATTTTTTTAAAAGCGTAGACAAAAGAAGGGGAATTGGAACCTGGAAAATTACTGAGAAAGGGGTCTGGTGAAAGTTTGATGTGATCTGGCAGTGGGCTTCCAGAAGAGGATCAGGTAGTCATACAGTTCTTCTGAGAACAGCATATTTTGTGGTTTAGCACTATCTTGGGAAGAGCTCAGGATGGCATCGGAGGTCCACTCAGGGACATCAACCAGCATTAGGGACATACACACTAAAGTTTGGACAACTCTCTGGTGCAAAGTTTGAACAACTTCAAGGCCAAGCAGAGTCTCTTGAAAGGATTCACACTTAAAAGACTGAAAAAGTAGAGTATATTTGGCAATGTATACCAAAATTATAAATTCCTCTATGTTTTGATCTAGTAATTCCACTTTTATAGATGTATCCTGCAGAGGTGTCCACACATGTGCAAAATGGCCTATGCAGCATTGCTTGTAATGACAAGCGATTAGAAGCAACGTCAAAGTTCATTAATAAGTGACTGATGAATAAATTATAAGACAAGGAAACTCTGTACAGTTGTTTAAAAAATAAAGAAACTGTGTATTGATATGGATATAAACTAAGATATATTGTTAAGTGAATACATAAGTCCAGAACAGTGACTCTAATATGCTACTATTTGTGTAAGAATGGGAGAGATAAATATTTATTTATATATATTTTTATTTCCTTGAGTATACCTAAACTCTGGAAAGATACAGAAGAAATTAATAGTGGTTTTCTCTGTGGGAGGGAGGTAAAGAAGAGAGTCATTTATCAGCTTATACACTGTCAACAAATTTTCGAAATGAAATGAACATTCCCCGTCCAAGAGACTTACTGGACATTATTAAACTATTTAAATTTAGTCTAAGCAATTTCCTAGATTTTTAGGTGCTATTTGTCATGGAGGAAGCCTTTGAATTTTATTCTTCAGTTCTTGGTTTCTGGCAAAAATTCTGCGTACTTGTTATGTCTAATTATATTAATGAAACCATTTCTCTATTATATTGAAGGAAAACTGCACAAAGAACAAATGCTTAACATGAGATCAATCTAGATAATAGCATTCTTTTACACCAAGATTGAGTTGTGGTCTTAGACAATTTTGTGGGTGATCTCTAATTTAATGCAAATAAATTAATTTAACAACTTTTTCCCACTAAGTAACTTCTTGTTTTTTTAATCCACAGCAAGTTGGTATTGATAAAGGTGATATTCCTGACCTCACACAGGTACGTGATTCTCTTAGCAGAAGATTCAGTATGCATGAAATTATTACCCCTTATTTTCCCATAAATAATCACACCCAAGGCAACCAACTTTCTTGGAAATTATTCTAGCTTACTTTTTCTAGCTGTTGAGTTTATTTCTGGAACTAATTTGAAGATTTCCCTGCCTTTAGAACAGTTTCTTCTTTAAAAGCATCTGAATTTACTTGTTGAGCTCATCTTTTCATTCTTAAACTTGAAGGAAAAGTTCATCGTGTTATTAGAAGTGCTATTCATAGTCATAATCAGAACATTTTGAACCTTTCTTCCTGTTTGTCCTCTTAGTTTCACCATGGCCAGGATGTGAAGGAAGGCATGAGTGGGGAACACTCTCATGTCATAGTTCTACTACCCTGATTCTTGTCTTTTTAGAAGACTTTCCTTATGGAAAAGAACCTTTTCTAACAGAGTAGTGGTGGTAGAATAGCAAGTTTCTGGGGACCGTCTAACAAACTAAAACAACTAGTAAGGGCCTCCTTATTAATCCCTTTCTGTCTAGAGGATTCCATGTATGGCTTCTAAGATGAAGAAACAAAGTCATTCTCATTCACAGAATTATTGTATGGATTCTCATAATTGACAGTAACTATTATTATTTGATCAACGCAGGTCACTCTGTTATGGCAACCATGTCCTTAACTAGAGTTGATCAGATGTTGGAGGAGAACTTAGAGCTGCTGCCTCATAGTCCAGTAATGAATATATGAGTTTTCTGTCTTTGTAAATAAAAAGAGGCCTTATAATAAAAGAAAACTGTTATAATGGAAAGTTTCTAACTTACTACTAATAATATCAAAGTGAATTTAATCATTTGCTATCCTTACAATACCTTGAAATGCTTCTATATTTAAAGTGTTAAATCTTAAATTTTCATTAGAAATTAGAGAAACCCAAAGAAATGATTTGGGGTATTTGTGTTATTAAAATACCAATCAAATACTAAGAATTCTTCATAAATAAAATTCACAGAGCAATTTAGAACATGATAGCATTTTGTGTTTTAGTTTAAAAGTTGGAAGATAGCTCCAAACAAAATATTAGTATAAAATATTTTTGCCACTGTGAGGAGATCGTGTTCTTTGACCAAGTGCATATCTGAATAAGATGGTAACATTCTAGTACAGCTAAAAATTAAATGTGCATAAAGTACTCTTAAACATCTCTTTATTAGAGATTTGTGAACTTTGTAACACTAATAAAAAGCAAAGAAGACCAGTATATTTTTATTTGAAATGGTTTAATTATAATAAAAAATTTACATTGCATTTTTGTAAAATAATCCAGATAAATAAGGCCATTGACTTGAATAGTTTTTAGAAACAATAAATCTTCTTTATTTCAACTCTATTGACAGCCCCCACTGAGGAATAAAAGGAAAACTAGATATATTGCTCTGGGGAGGGTCTCAGGAAGATAATAGGTCTTCATTTGTCTCAGTTAGTTTGGAAGCAAAGATTTAAAAGAATACTTGAAATGCCTTTATGTTTTTTAAAATAGAAAACGATAGTATATCATCTAAAGAAGATTCACATCCTTGGGTTACTTTTTAATAGTATTATAATATTCATTATAATTTGTATAACCACCTTTTCTCCTGAAGTTTGGAGACATAATATTTTATTTAATGATGTAAGATGTGTGTTTACATGGTTTGGGGGACCAAGAGCCCATCCCAGAGAAGATAAAATCTTGCCCTGGATTTAGTGGAAAGCTATTCCATGGTAGAGATTCATTACAATTTGGTAGCACTCTATTCTCTGCTTTTTTTTTACAACCCTAAGGGCCACATAAACTTCAATATTAACATTTATTTGTAAGTTATCTCTTCATAAAAAATATATCTGTAGTTAAATGCTCCAATGTGTATTTAATTCCTAATACAAGAATATTGTGTGCTTCCGAAACTTCTTATGAGCAATCTAATTGTGGCTTCTTTGGGGATTGTGATCAGCATGGAGCTACATAGCCTCCCCAGCCCTAATTTAGACCCTCTTTCAGAAGTCTGATGGAGGCCTCTAACATAGAATTTAGCCCCTCTATGAAAAGTCTGAACTAGAGTGGAAGTTGCTGTGGGATTAGACCTTTAGATGGTGTTAGACCAGAATTAATCTGGAATTGGGTCAGAACCACCAGGTTATGTGGACTCAGTTTAACTCCTCTGATTACGTTCTGCTCCCTGCCAGCCTTCTCTGTGGCCACCGTGGCCACTAATCCAGCCATGGCGATGAACAGAATTTCTTCTTGAAAGAAGATTAAAGAGGTGGAGATCGGAAGGGCTTTCTATTGCCTGGGAGCAGGAATAGCATTCTTATAACTAAAAAGGATTAGAATTCTTCTTGCAGCAAGATGGAATAGAGGCATGAATTTAATGGATATCTTTTAGGTTAGAGAATGCATAATAAACACCAAAGTGGTCATCTGTACCCTCTTTTAAATTGGGCATATAATATCATCATAACTGCATTTAAATGTTTCATGAATATCAGGGAAATTTTTTAAAGTTTGGAAAGTAATGTTTTGGATAAGAAGTAAATATATATCAGAACTGAAATGAATCTTCAGCATTTAAGGTTTCTTAGATATCATGACCAAACATTTGAATGATCTTTTTGTTGCTTTTTTCCCATTTGGTTATATGATGATTTATAATTTAAAAAATCTAAAGTTCAAATGGATACTTGCTCCTGAGCTCATAATCAGCTACAAATTTGATCTAAGAAAAGGATTTTTGAATTATTGATTTCTTGTTTGGTGCACATGTATGTTCCAAATTTGAAATATTTCCATTTATTAAAAAAATCTTAGGTTTTGATGTCAGGAATTCTAGTTTACCTGAAAACTACTGGTAAAGAAAAGCCTCCTTTTAATGCCTTTTAAAGACTGTACCATTGATGAATCGTAGCCTGATATACTGCTGTTATCTACTAGCTTTCACAGACCACTCTTGTTCTTTGGGTCAGTGCTTCCATCTGATTGGTCTACAGACTTTGGCACTTCTTAAATGATCAACAAAGATATTGCTAATTATATTTTGTTACCTCTCATTCCTTTTGCAAAAGCAGAGGCATTCTCAAAATTTTGTTCCTTAGAAATGTATTTATTGTCTACTATATGCCAAGAATGTGCACTCCTGGACATTACAATTAAAATACTATTTTTGGCTCCCCAAAAACATTTGAGGAATTTATTTCTATCAGATTTCATATCTCTTTATAAGAAATATAAACAATGTACTTTTAAACCTCTGAGATAAAATGTCCCAAGCTTAAATAATTTTCTTGCAGTGTATTGCTAAATAGCTCTCCTCAAGACAAAAGTCAGTTAGTTCCCAGATTTTTCTTTCTACTCTTGTGATTTTTTGTGACTGCTACTTTTTTTTTTTTAATTTCACCCTTAAGTTACTAAGAAACTTTACAAAAAGAATGAAATTGCAAACTATCTTCCTGGGTTTTTTCTTTGTTTCTTTAGATAACTAAGAAACTTTATAGAAGAAAATACCGCCTCTCTTTATATGTAATCCCACCTTTGTTTTTCTCTGTTATGTGATTATAAATAGTGTGTGTTTTTCTTAAACAGCGTTTGAAATCTAAGTTTAACAAATAATCACATTTCTTTAAATATATTTGACAGGCAGAGGACCTAAGTGTTCTAAATTGGAGAGAGCAAAAAAATGGAAATAAGAAAAGTTTAAAGTTATATTTGCAGATCTCCTGGTTTCCATTATGACAACTTTGAAGCTGTCAGATATGAATTTATCTTAAAAAGTTTGAAGCCATTTATATTTTCTTCCTTTCAATGTTACAAAGTATATTCTATTTATTCAGGGAGCATTTCCTTAAAGTTTACTATCTGTTCTACAGAACAAAATTCCCTTTATGTCACTTAAAAATTCATTTCTTAAAACTTAGAGGTATATCCCTGGTTGTAGACCATGTTCACCTGAGTTATATTTTAAAACTAATTTTTATAATTTTCAGGATTTACTGTATCCCCTCACTACTATTTCTTTTTTACTCTAGAGTCCAAAACCTTAAAAATAATGCTCATCAGACTGTCCCTTTCCACCCTAAATTCATCACTTTGATCCAGTTAATATTTTGGTTCACTTAGTAATTTATGTATATAAATATAAATGTTTTAGTTCACTTAATAATTTATATTTATAATAACCACATAACTACATATATAATCACATAATTGTTTAGCAAGTTTATGAGTCTTCTAGGTGAAATGAAAATGAATATTAAATAAATATTCTCATCTTTCAAAATTACAAAATTCTAAAAATTTTATTTTACTTTGTCACTAAAAGTAAAATATAAAATACAGTTAATGAATTTTTTTTAATTTTATGATCTATTTTAGAAGTTAGTTTCTTTTAAGTCCTTCAAAATTAAGCTTACAATAATTGAAATAACAATTGTCAGAATTTAGTATATCTGTAAGTGTATTTAAATATTTCATTCATGAAACGCTATTCTTTGAATGCCTATGCTGTTGTTAAGGTTTAGTTGGATTCAAATTATTTGAGAAACATGAAATTGAATCTCAAATGCTTGAGGAATAGATTGGGTAGAATATTGGTATAAACCTATTATTTCTGCTTCCCATATAGAGTAAAACAGCATCACTTTGTATTGCCTAAAATATTATTTATGAAAACAATATTTAGGTACTTTTTAATAAAAGAGTTGAAATATATGAAATCTGCCAATGCACAGTATTCTAACATCATTATTATGTTGGCTAAAGTTACTTTATTATTTGTATAAGCTAAATATGTCAATAATAAGAAAATCTTGATTTTTATTGACCATTAACATCATTTTTCCTTCCCACAACTCTCACTTACCCTTTTTTAAAAATATAGTGGCAATTTTTCCTTCTTTTCAATCAAATGTGGATAAGAGATTTTACTGTATTTTCAAACTCCTCTAAGTTTGTGTTTGGATACTTATAATTTTTACTTGGATACAAATACCTATTCCTTTTTCACTGGGATTTTATTAGAAAGTGGTGGTAAACTTGATTTGAGTCTACTACATATAAAAATATCTCAGTAGAAGTCCAATGTAATCTCCACACTGAAGCCTTGCTGTAATGCTATTTGTTATGCAGTAGAGTTAAGTAAGATGAATCTGTCTGGGATTCCATGGAATTTAGATATTTAAATCCCAAAAGAACCTGGAATAAAAGTGTTTCACATGTGCATTGGCGTCTAGCCACGGGCCTCCACTGTACAAAGTTACAGTAATATTCCAGTGTATTTACTTTGAAAGAAAACAATGCAGACATTTATTTTTACTTTCTTATTGTAGGCTCCCAGCAGTCTTATGGAGACCCTTGAACAGCATCTAAATACATTAGAAGGAAAGAAACCTGGAAACAAGTATGCATTAGTTGTATATTTTAAATAAGATGAAAAATACTAGAGTTGTTCTTTATAAAAATGAAATTTATCATGGTACAACTTATACCACTGCAGTCTGGGGATATGCCTTATTGAAATTCTTCTGAGTTCCCTCAGAAACCCCTGCCCTTCCCATTAACTTATAACAGTGTTACTTCATGTGTAGGCAGTTTATCCTGCAGAGGAATGCAGCAAATTAGTAAGATTATATGGTGACTGAACCTGTTCATTTATACATTTGCACTTGGAAGGGATTGATAATACATAGAAGAAGAGTTGCCCATGTTTAAAAATTGAAGCTATCATCGGGGATGAGTAAACACAATAACAATTTCACAAGCAGCCTCTGTTATGCTGACAGCCCACTTTAAAGAAAAAGAAAGCAAAGCACTCATGTATAATTTTCTGGACTCTAGTCAAACCCTTAGGCATACTATGCTGCTGACAAATTACTCATGCATCTTTTATGTATATAGTAGCAATCAAGCAGGGACAAGTGCAATTTTACCTTTGTGTTTGGACACATTTTTTGCTATTTTTCCTCACAGCATGCAGAAAATGTCTAGGCTCTATTTTTTTTTCTTACTTCTCCAGCAGACACCAAACTTGTCTATTCACAAATCTTTGTGCCTTGCTCAAACTATACTTCTTCTACCAGTCCTGGATGTCTACCCTCCTTGTCTCTACCTGTGACTCTTATCCGTCCTGGGAGGACCATCTCCAATCTTACCTTTTCATGAAGCCTACCTTTATGTTTGTGGCTGCCCTATGCTGTGGCTACCGCCCCCACCCCCCCCGATATAACATAGTTTATCTCACCAAATAGATTTTGTGTTTCTAAAAGTCAACGACTATGTTATACTTCATTATCACCACCTAAGCACCTACATGTAGCTCTCTTTAGAGAACCAGGTTGAAATCTGTCTTTGTGGGTGATTGATACCAGCTTTATGTTTATTTCATTAGATTAACAGCAGGAGTTAGCAGAGACAGTGTATAAATTGATCATTGCAGGGCTGTAGGCTGATTGTGGATTTTACCTACGATACATCTATTGAAGTGCAATGCCTTTCTGACATTCCTCCCTCCAGACATGAGTCTTGAAGCTACCTTTTTTTTTTTTTTTTTTTTTGCTGGTTATTTCATTAGTTATGTGTTATTTCTGTCATGTTTTCTAAGTTAGTATAGAAATTATTGTATGGCTTAAATTTTCCATGATAACTGTGTAGGAGTCTCTCACGCAATTATAACAGAGTTGTCTGGAATGACGGAGGGCAGGTGCTCTTAGGAGCTCTCTCAAGGTTGTTGCCACAGTTCAGCATCTGGTCCCCACTTCAGTGTGGCCATGAATGATCAGACTTCTGTGGGTAGATTGATGTCAACTAAAAAGACACGAGAGTACTTTAAGTCTCAATGAAAGATGCCCACTTCCAGCTGTTGAAATAGGTGTGTCTGCTGGCCACTCTGTAGAAGGGTATCTGGGAAACCAAATGAGTTGCCTAGGAATTAAGCAATAGGGGACGTGAAGCCTGAGAAATGTCTCTGCCCCTGTGGCAGAAGGACCTCTTTCATCCAAGGAAATATTCACATGCACTAGAGTTACATCTCTCCCTTTTACTGTGCTGGATCCACGTAGCAAGCCAGCTCCTCTGCTCTCTTTCCCCCTCAGAATCCCCCACACCCTTCCTTAAATCTACCCGTGCTAAAGTTCCTGGAGAAACCTCCTCCCAGAACTAATGGATTTCATTAGACCTAACTTCAAATCTACATTCGCCACCTTGTGGCTGCTGCAAACTATTTTTGGAAAAATTAGCTATAGACGTTTATTTATAGACATTTCTAGAGTAATGAAATTAAAACTTAATTTTTAAGTTACCTTTTGCTTAGCATAATTTTCTCTCCTTTAAAATCACTTTATGCTTGTCAGATTTCTTTTCTGAATTGGCTGAACCCACATTAGAACTTGCCTTTTGTTTATTCCCTATTTTTAAAATAAATGAACTGTAGTAGTTAACTATTTTCTTCTTTGTATGTTTGTGCTTACCTGGGAACTTAAGTGAAGGGTGAGTACTATATTGAGTGACTTTTTTGCATTTGGTTATTACGTAAATGCAAAAACACTCTTAAGCACCCATAGTTGGTATTTAGGACATTTAAAACTGATTTCTGTCAATTTTATACATCTGTGCTTTTTGTCATGCTTTATTTTTCCTTTTGTCTCCCAAGGTGACTGGCATTAATGGTTTTATTTTCTTTTGGTCTTCTTGGATCAAGACTAACAACTTCTCTTAGGTGTACATATATTCCTCTTAGAGTTGAGAAATCAAATATTTTTCATTTGTAGATTTTCCCATAACACATGGCAAAGGTGAAAAAAGACAATTTTATAAAGAAAATTGATTACTTAATTTTTTCTTTTGTCTTCCATTGGCAGTATAACTTCTAAGTCAAATAAATCCATAAAATGAAACATTTTTCAAATGTCAGCTGTGAAAAATATGTATGCCCTTTATATTGAATTCTTTGTGTCCACTAATACTCACTTTTTGAAATTTTATGCAATATTGTTTGATATGCCTTTGATTCTCTGGTTTCACAGGACAAAAGAGAGAAATTAATATATTCTACATACAGGTGTTTACATTATGTAGATTTTATTTTACATTAGTTGTATGGGGGAAGTGAGGTTGCAAGGAACCCAAGATAGTCTTTTGTAATTAAAATTATTTGTATTAAAATTATTTGGAGTACATAGATAAGGTTTTCGCATCTATTTCTTTTTCTTTTTTTTTAGGCAAGCATTTATTTCCAAAACTATCTAGGGTATTGTTGAGAATAGAAAAACAAGTAACAAAATTTTCTCTTTTGGCAGCTTAATATTAACATCTGGGAAGGAAACCGTGACATTTGCTTTGTCCATAATAAAAACCCATGAATTTATTTGTAGCATTTTACCGAATTTAGGGTAGATTACTATATTGGTCGTTCATTCTCTTCCAAAATTATCTTAGTACCTTATTTTTCCCAACAAGGTTCACTGTGTACTAGATTTCTGTAGATGAAGTTATTAAAATATATATTGATATTTAATAAATGTCAATGTATTATATATATATATTAAAGGACAGGAGCACTTATTTCTCTAAAGGGCAAATGACTAATGGTAGGGTGGAAAATCGGCCGAGGAATACATTAAAAGAAACAATTTATGTGTTGTATTAGAGAGGAGCAAATGTACTGACCTCACCTGTGGTTTTGGCTGTGCAGACTGGGATGTGAAAAGAGAGCAAGGCTTGGGGCATCAGACAAACTGGGATAGGGTCTTGAATCCACCATTAAGAATGACATGACTTTGGCCAGCTATTAATTTCTCTGAGCCTCAGAACCCTTGGATTTTAATCAGTAATTAATGTTGCTTTTTATGGCCCCATCAGAGCACCTCTGGTTCTCATCATCTTGATGAAATTATGGCGGATCTGGTCCGTGGGATTGGAGGTCACATATCCTGACAGTTTTGTTTCATACAAAATAATTTTTAAGAATTTTAGTAAAATATACAAAGAATAAATGAATGTATTCTCATGTTAAAATTCAAAAATACAGAAATACATTTACATGTTTACAAAATGCCAGGTGCTATGTAAAGTGCTGGGGATATAAAACAATTGAATGGGTTCCCCTCTTCAAAGAATTTAGGGCCTTAAAAAACATATCTATGTGAAAAATTCTAACTTATGACTGCTGAGTAGAGAGTATCTGGTGGAGAAGACAGATAATTACACAGACAAGATACAATGTGGTCAGTGGAATGCTAGCTAGGCAGAGTCATTAGGAGATTTTCATCTGTTTGCTTGATCCATGGGGCAGCTACAAGTGTCATTTAGTAATAGGGTTTGTGTTGGAGGTTGGCAAACTGCTGCTTGTGCCTTATGTGATTTTTGTACTTAGCTTTGAGTATGATTTTTTTACTAACAGGCAGAGCAATTATATCATTGTCCCTATATTTTTATTCTTGCTATAGGGTATTGAATATCCTATGAATTTTTATATATTAGATTGAAAGAATATTTTAAAACTTATTACATCTTAAATTCTCTTTTCTGTATTTCTCATTGTATCAGTACCACCAAGAATCGGCTCATAAAAGTTGCTTGAGAGATTAACAAATTAACTTCAATTAATTCACTTTTAGAAATTGACCATGTCAAGTTGCTCCTATGTTTTCTTTGCAGAGTTCAGAATATTATTTTCCTTGGATTGTAGTTTAGACTTAACTTCCTTCCTTTTCACATTTATAATGGAAAAAGAAAAAAATGGTGGGTGGAAAAGATTATTAGCCAAAAAGTCAACAGAATTTTCAACCTTGTGGTGTACTACATTTTTAGTTCCTAAATAACTTTCTCTAGATCAGGGGTTCTTAACCAGGAGTCCATGGATCCCCAAGGTGTCAGTGGAAAGATTTCAGCGGTCCATGAGCTTGAATTGAAAATTCAAAAAAAACATTATTCTTTGGGGACGTGTTGGTGCAGGTGTATTATATTTATTAAGTAATACAGTATAGTGTGGACTTAATAAGGGGTCTGTGGTTTTCACCTGACCAGCAAAGGGGTCCGTGGAATAAAAAAGGTTAAGAACCCCTGCTCTAGATACAAAGAACACTTGAATACATTTATTTCAGTAGACTCTTTGAAATAAGCAATATAGATAAATGTATAAATTTTTTGCATATAGGATATGTTGCTCCTAAGATAAAATTTAGCCACACTACATTCAACTTACATTTACCCATATGCTTCTATCTTCATTATAAAGCAAAAACCTGTGTGCCGTTTTTTTATGATATGTTCATTTAAAATACAAACTAAATTTCAACAGAAATGGCAGGCATATATTTGCAAATGAATTCGAATGAAAAGTCATGGATTTAGCATATGATACAGCTAAATTTCTTTTTGCTGTGACTAATAAAACAAAAAAATTCATAATATTGTACAAAATTTTAATTACAAAATGCCCACTAATTTTTTTAGCTACTGCTACATGTGATATTTTCTGTATAGATGGCTAGTAAGCCATTCCTGCCATCCTATGAGACCCTCAAAATAGGCTGCTTATTAAAATGGATTTTTGTTTTCATTTTGTTTAATTTTTTTATTGATTCATTTTCCACTGACTCGGGTTCATAAAACGTGAGTTATTCAGGTGATCATTTCTGAAGCACTTTGCTAGAAATGATGTACAATAATCAGTGCTACCGGTAATCTAACTAGAAAAAAATTTCTTTCTTCCTAATTTTCCCTCACTCGCTTAGAAATAATCATTGAGGTTACTGTTCTTTTCCAAGCTCCCATGAAAGATAACAAGATGATGGGATTTTTTTTTCCCCTTGAGATTTTCAAGAAACCAGATAGATTTCAAGAATGTGAATGTGGAAGTTGGGACATATTTCGGGCACAGGGATCATAGGAATCTTTTTGTTGTTGTTTTTGTTTTTATTTCTTTTTTTTTAAATTCCAGTGCTGCTCCTTTTATGCATCATGACTATTATTAAATTAATCACAATGTACTTTAACCTTAATGGGTTTCTTAGCTTTTTAAAATAATAAATTAGAGGTGTATGGGTTTTGTTTTGTTTTTTTAATTTGATTAAGCATGATTGTTTTCCAAGTCTTGGCAAATTTTTTTAGAATTCCAGTTTAGACAGTACTTTTGATGGATGTAGGCAATAATGATTGACCCAAAGAAGAGTTGAGTTGCTAGAGATACAGAAAATAGTTTTGAATTTAAGAATTTCTAGTGCTGGAAATTAAGTGGATGGAAAAAATTGGAGGAGGATATCTTAATTCAGTAAAAGATAAATAATAAAATTTTAGATTACTTTATCCATTACTTAAAAAAGTATATTAACAAGCTAATGCTTGACCAAATGATAAAATCAAACTTAAATGCTTCCAGAAATACATTCATGTATATTGTTTTAATTTTTTATGTTGCCTTTTAGATCTGGTGCTCCCTCTCCATTAAGTAAGGTAAGTTTTTATGTATTCTCCTTTATATTAGTTTTCTCAGTCCAGTGATAGTGTTACTTCGTCCTCTGTTTGGACTGAATTTTTTTAAAGTAGGAGAAATTTGCATTTATTTATATTACAACTGAAAACAAACATATCAGTGTAACATTTTACTTGTTACACAGCATTTTCACATACTCTGAATCACAGTCCTATGAAATAGGTGAGGCAAGTGATATCGTGTGTTTTATTGGTAGAGAAATCAATTGCAGCTGGGTGTCTTTCCACAAACATGCCTTTTATACAATCTACCATAATAATTGTACGATGTCCAGCTTCCCATCTCTTTTTTAACATGCTGAAGGGCAGGAATAGTGTTATCAGTGACAAGAGTATTTACTTCTGTAGCACTGTAGTTTACGTTTGTCGATATATTTTTCAGGCAAAACTGAAATAAATGTGCTCTTTCTTCCTTGACAGATTCCCTTATTTAATTGTGGTCATTACAGATATTCAAGGAAATCATTACTGGCTGCACTGGTGGTTCCCAGACACCTTGCACTGTGCTGGTGCCTGACTGGTGGCCTGAGATTCCCTCAGGGAACTCAAGCAAACAAGCAAACCAAAGAAAGACACAAAAAGTTCGCCCAATGATTCTGATACAAAGCTAGGTTTAAAAACCATCATTGTCTATGTGAAAAATTCCAACATATGACTGCTGAGTAGAGAGTGGTGAAATCACAGCATACCTCAGAATGGTCCATTTCTACATTTTGGTCAAATAAAAATTACTGACTTTTTCTTTTTGAAATAACAGCATTATTTTAAACATCACTTTCTAAGCTTATTTACATGTGTTGGTTAAAAAAAAAAAAGATTTGACTTTTTTAGCAGAGTTGTCAGTGTCAGCAATGCAAATTAACTTTAGTTAGCTAATTCAATTCCCTAGATAATCTTCTGTTTTTCCACCTTGAAAATTTGAATTTTTGGTAAAGAGATAGGCTTGAGTTGATGTTTTCTGAGCAACAATATCCATACCACTCAGGTGTTTTTCTTCCTTGAAGAGCTCAATGCCTGACACTTGTGTATCTACTGAACTTCTTGATTATATTCTTAGACAAATATACATTAGACAAATAGTATTTAAGTCTGAGAATTCCTATAAATCTCTTGCCTCTTCATTGTTTTTCTTAAATTATTCTTTGAACAACTCCCTTTGAGTTTGGTCTCTTTGAAATCAGATGTCCAGTTATGACAATATCTTATAGCCCTTAATTGGTCTTAGTCTCTAGGTATTTTACTCCCTGCTATATCTCATTTCCACTTACACAACTATGGATCAGTAGACTCTTTTGAAATATTCCATTAAAATTTCTGTTGTGAATACATGCAGAATTAAGGAAACCAGATCAAAGAAAAAAGAATTGGGATAGTTACTGTCTTAGTTTGCCAAAGGCTGCAAATGCAAAATTACCAGAAATGGGTTGGCTTTTATAATGGTATTTTTTTTTAGGGTAAAAATGTACAGTTCCAAGGCTGTGAAAATGTCCAAATCATGGCATCATTGGAGATGCTTTCTCACCAAAGGCCTGCTGCTAGCAGTTCCTGGACTCCTGCCATGTGGCAAGGCAAGCTGGTGGCCAGTCTCTGTCTCCTCCAGGCTGCTTTCTCTTCTAGCTCAGCTGTGGGCGATCAAGCACATGGCAGGGCTTGTCTCTTCAGCTTTGAGTGCTCTGTGGCCCTAGCCTTTGGGGGATTTGTTGCTTCAGCTTCAGCTGCTAGTGATCCTCAAGTCCTCTTTCAAATGGCAGGGTAAAAATAGTGGCTGTCTTTCTATGTATGTTTCTGCTTCCAGTTCTCAGTTTATATAAGACCCCAGCAAGAGGGCAGAGACCCAACCTCGGTCACACCTCACTGATGTAGTCCAATCAAAGGCCCTAAAACAATCTAATTAAGTTATCTAATTAGATTCAGTCCCTTAACTGAATCTAATGGAATGAAAGGGCCCCACACCTGTAGTTTAGGAACATGATTTTCTGTGGTACACAAAAGACAAACCAGGATAGCTACTAAGCAAAATTTTTATTTTTTTAACATAGTAACTGATTATTAACTCTTCTTTTTAAAAATAAATCAATCCAGAAAAAAAAGTATAGATATATTTCACTTTTTCAGTTTTATCTGGTTGAGATATCTGCAAGCTCTCTGTGAATCATATTTGTGAATTGTTCTTTGCCATCTGTGAACTATTTTGGAAGTTAGGTTTCTGAATTTTGAGGACATCTAAGGCGACTTCACATGCAGTCTGTTTAGATGAAAAGGAAAAAGAATGGCCTGGGTTTTATAGCAATTACTACACAAATTGATAATTTTAAAAATTAAGATCTTTCCCACTCAGGAAATTCTTTTAGCTTTGATCTTAAATACGTGAAAGTCATTGGCCAAATATTTTTATCATAAGTTTATATAAACTACATTTAACTTTTGAAATTTGAGACATGTTTTATCCAATATTAATTATTAAAATTCTTAATTCCAAATTTTCTTGAGTTTTTTCTCCTACAAGGAGTTCTCAAACAATTTCTGGGAATGTCATTAATGTGTAAAGCAGAAGTCCAATTGCTCTGTGTTCTGTAGATTCATATTTGACTACAGTGTGTTGTGAATCTTCACTTTCAGTCTTCTCCAGCCACAACTGTTACATCTCCTAATTCTACACCAGCTAAAACTATTGATACATCCCCACCAGTTGATTTATTTGCAACTGCATCTGCGGCTGTTCCAGTCAGGTCAGTTAATGAGTATGCAGTGAACTGTTTATTAGTATTTTTATTAGGTTTCTATTTTATTCTTGTGTACTGTACTCAAATGATTTCACAAAATGAAATCTAGTTCTAGTAACCTGTTATTTGTGGTACACAGTCAGTTCTTATACATTAGTTAGGCCTGTCCAGGTCGAAGCATTCAGAAAGGCCTAAATTGTAGAAATCACTCTGTTGCTCACATATTTGCGAAAAGAAATGGAAGACTGATGCGTACACTTCAGGTTCTCCTGAAATTGGCTGCCTTGGGAAATGATTTCTAAAATTAATTTCTTCTTCTAGGAAACTTATAAACAAAACAAAACCTGCAGTTGTAGGTTAGCTGTTGCATATGAGGAACTAAAACTCTGGTGGTAGGAAGAGGCCTCTGGGGTATTCCTGACCAGCTTTTATGGCACCTCCAGGTCAGAGCAGGGATGAGAAAGGGGGGAATGAATGTAAACTTTGTGAAAGCTCAGGGCTGCCTAAAATGGAAACTCCAGCTCATGGAGCCACTTCCCCAAATAATAATTTTGGGTCACCTCTTTAGTTCTTTTGTCTTGAGAAGATTCTAGTCCATTCTAGTGTATCTGTGACTCTGGTTATAAATGCCCTATATTTGGAGACTTGAATTTTGAACCTAGTGCTAAATCCTTATATTGTACCCATGTGTGCTTTACCCTCTGCTTGCTTAGTTCTGCTTTTTATAGTAGCAAGCTTGGTAAAAAAAACCAAGTCTTTTCTGTTACTACACTAAGATAAATTGCTTCTAATAAAAAGTTTGATTTGAGACCTAATAGTAAATATGTTTTCCTATTCTCGTGTTACCAATTGTTATTTATGAAGTGAACATGAAAACTAGGCAATGCCTTCAGAGATTTTCACACTTTCCAAAAAAGCAGCAGAACCTATTCTTCAAAATAATATTTCTTGTAAACCCAATATATGTAAAAACAATAAAGATTGGTTGAAGAACCTGGGACCCTGATGGCTTGGTACATGGTCTGGCAAATTTTAGGCCAGTGCTTCTCAAACTTGAAAGTACACAAGAATCACCTGGGAGCTTGTTAAAATGAAGATTCTGATTTATCAGATATGGGTAGGCCTGAGTTTCTGCATTTCTAATGAGGTTCCAGGATGCTGCTGGTTTGGAGACCACAATTTGAAGAACAGGACTCTAGGCCCCTCCTTGGGACTAATGCAGATGGAGGAACTTTGAAAAGAATAGCCCCAACTGACTAAAAATTTTTAAATGCCTAACTATTTTTAAGTGAGGCCTCTTATAAGCAAAAGTGATATATTGTAATCTAATTTAGGAAAAAAGATAAGTTAGTGATTAAATTATTCACTTACGTAAAACATTAAATTATTCACTTAAGTAAAGCATTCTCTGGTTTACAAATAAATTCCTCTCAAGACATGAATTTTATTCCATTAAAAAAAATCTTTTTAATAGAAGAAAGGGGAAAATTGCCCCAAATCCTCTTACCCTAATACCTTTTAATATTTGGGGTATATTTCCTCCATAACCAGCATTTTAAATGCTACCCAATGGAGATAGCATATTTAAGAAAAT
>PVKH010000408.1:18652-38988 GCA_004027955.1 Chaetophractus vellerosus
GCCATGGGCGGGCCGGAGCCGCCGTGGGCAGGGCAAAAAGCTGCCACGGACAGGCAAAAGCCGCCACGGGCAGGGCAGGTCGCCTGCAAATCGAGCGCAGCCAGCCACCCGCGAACTGAAAAGCCGGCCGTGATGGAAGCAGAAGCCGCCCACAAGCGGGGAAAGCCGCGCCTGCGCAGTGACCAAGTCTTGGCGTGTCGCCGCAACGGGGGGGGGAAGGAGAGATATGTAATAAAATAAATAAATCTTTAAAAAATAAAAAAATAAAATTAAATTAAAAAAAAGAAAATATCCTCTTACTTTGAGGCATTTAGGCTTTCCCTTTTAATTTCTGCTATATCATTTGAGAGACCTATTGTTTTAAGTACAGTTTAACTCTCTTATTAAGCCTGTAGAACAGGGTTTGACAACCTGCTGCCCGTGGGCCAGCTCACCATCTGTTTTTATAAATAAATTTTTATTGGAACAAGGCACATTAATGCATTTATGTATCGCCAAGTCTGATTTTGCCGTACAGTAGCAGAGCCAAATAGTGATAGAGAGAAACCTGGCTCTCAAAGCCTCTAGAATATTTACCATTTGATCCTTTAGGAGAAAAAAAAAATTACCAACCTTCGTAGAGAAGAACATATGGTTATGTGCTGTCATATTCTCCAAAATATTATTCTTACTTTTTTTTTCATTTAAAACACCCAAAAATCTTTGCGGTTTTTTCAAAATTCATTATTTAAAAGCATCTTTAGGCTATAAAAAATTTTAATCTGATTTTAAAGTTATGTTTTCCTTTCAGCACTTCTAAACCATCTAGTGATCTCCTTGACCTCCAACCAGACTTTTCCTCTGGAGGGGCAGCAGCAGCTGCAGCCCCAGCACCAGCGCCACCTACTGGAGGAGCCACTGTATGGGGAGGTGAGTGGAGTCAGACAGTTGTGTCATTTTTTTATTATTCATTTTATTGAGTTGTTTTATTTAGCTTTTAATTTTTATATTTACCTTTCTGATTATTCAAAAAGATATTAAAAACTGGGAGGGAAAGTGCCAGGGATGGCATCTTTTAAGACAAAAGCAGAGACAGAGAAATCACCAATAATACAGTAAGATTTTCAAGTAGTAATATAATTTTTATTTAAAAAGTTAGAAAAAAGAAGCTTGTAGGGTTTTTTTTGAGGGGGTGTTTTGTTTTGTTTTTTAATCTATTTATTTTTTTCTCTTCTAGAGCTCTGATTATTTTTAGTAATTGTTCTCTGGAGATTCAGGTCTTAGAGTAAAGAAGCAGCATTTCTAATCTGATTTGCTAAGATGTAGCACGTTTCATGGATTCCTTTAGACCTGTATTGGTTTTATTCTCATTGCATTTGACTTCATGCAGCTGAAATCTGGTATCGATGCTTATTTAAAGATCCATACTAAACTGATTAACCTGAGAGGAATCACATGTGAGTGCTTGATTCTCCTTTGATTCATGTAACTCAGAAAAATCAAGCTTCTATAAATATTTTATTGAAAAACATACCTAATATTAATCTAAAAATGAATTCAATTACTGCATAATTCCCAAAGCTAAATACTTTGCCTACTGCATCAAACTATCACAATTCAGTTTTCAAAAAGTTAAAAACATGAGTCATACAATGATAGAAGCAACCCTGTTAAATGACTTAGTAACTCATTGGTGAGAAAACCAGTAATATGATAAAGCAGATTCAAATTGCATTTTGAGGAACAGGGTATTTATAGGCATTTGAAAAGGAATGTTAGAATAAGATGGCAAGGTTAGATATAAAACCAGTTAAGTACTACAGGAAATAAAATCACCACCTTCAGGTTATCTTTTCTCCCAAACAGAAATTATTCGCATTTCTAGTAGACAAGAGCCATAATTTAATATATCATTTCAGAATCTGAGTATTTAATTAACAATAAATGGCAAAGTTAAAACTACATTACCCTAGGTAATCAATTAATCCTTGAGTGGGCTTGTTAAACAATGTGTCATTATGACATCGAAAGTATATGCTGTAATCTCTTGATTTATTTCCAAATTTTTCTTTGTAACAAAATAAACATTAATATAATCAGTTCTGAAATAAAGTTGCTAGCTAAAAATATGAGCATTTTAAATTTTGGTGCTTTTTCATTTTAAATATTTTAACATTCTCCCGTTGAAATGTTCATCATCTAAGGCCACAGCTGTCAGATTTTTTAAAATGAAATTGTTCTTTCAACTTCATTTAACTTTATTAAATTTCAATTGATAAAGGAAAATATTGCTGAATAGATTATACAGGTCTCTTGGTTCTCATGTTTTCATTCTTAGTTTCATCTTTTAAAGATGTTTGATTATTTCAATTTACTAAAAAATTATTTTCGTTATCACAGTGTCTTATACAATGTATGATTTTTTCTAATCCTATTTAAGGATATTTTATACATATATCCTTAGTAATTCTGTTGAGACAGAAGACTAATGCTGCCTAGTCATTAAAAGGTGACCAACAAGGCCTCAGCAAAGGTTTCAGCTGTCTCAACAAAATTATCTAAAACTCAAGCATTTTGTAACAATTGAAAAGTCACCTTTAGGGGAAAATTACTAATAAATCTACAGTATGAAATTGGGAAACTCTTAATATAATTACCTTCTTTTTGCATTTTATCTTGTAGCTACCCAGTAGGGGTTGAAGGTGATGCTAAGTAGCATCAAATATGTTTTGGCTTATTTAACTGAGAAAAATTATCACTTTCTCAATCTTGTTTGATAAGACCAAGCCATTTCTATTACTCAGCATGTTTGAATTTGGTATAACTAGACAATAAAATACAAACTCTAAAATTTTAAAC
Source organism: Chaetophractus vellerosus (assembly GCA_004027955.1). NCBI lineage: Eukaryota > Metazoa > Chordata > Mammalia > Cingulata > Chlamyphoridae > Chaetophractus > Chaetophractus vellerosus. The sequence continues at coordinate 21,491 of PVKH010000408.1, forward strand.
CTATTTATATGCTCTTATCTGACCATAATGATAATGGAAGGCTTACATTTTCCAGGGACCTTGGCCATTTCAGGTACCTATGAATTTCTCTTGAGGGTTATAGGTGCTGATAAATATTTCCATTTTAGGAGACATATTATAAATTATTGTATTTTCCCCTGATCACATTTAAGTAAATTCATATTTTAGTAAATTTAATACAAGTTGTATATATAAGAGTTGGCATTTCAACAGGCTGGTAAATGAACACATTCAACTGAAAGAGTACAGAGAATTTATTAAATCCCCACAATGGCCCATAAGCAGGAGGGTGTTCATTTTTTCATAATAAATTCATCTCTCAGAAGCACATATAAGTGAGTATATGTGTTATATGTCTGCTTGTATCTTAGCAATGGGAAAACAGTTTTTCTACAGTAGAGAAAAATTTTGCCTAAAAGAAATAAGAAATAAGTAACAAATTACATTTCATTTAGAAAACTGATATTTTGGAGACAAGAGCCTGTGGTTGGCAGGAATGAAAAGTTTTTTAACATCTGTTATTCACCAATATGCTTAATCATTGTGCATTTTCCTAGGACATGCCAAGATAAGTTTTCTTTCCATTTTCCATAAAACCATTGCAGGAAATCTCATCACTCTCTGTATGAACAAAACACTAGTCAAAGGCGAGGAGCTAATATTTTAATCTTTTATACTTCTTTTTCTCTCTCTTTCCAGTGCACCTAAACAGTCTTCCCCTTTCCTATTTACCAAGTGTATTAAATAAATTCTTTTACCTTTCATAGACAAGAGCAAATCTGGAAATTGGCTTTTACCTCTTCTGCTGAGTCACATTACAGCTGGAAATAGCCACTGATGAGGGTCGGGACTAGCAAGAGTCCCACCAATGCTAGGAGAAGAGAGAAACCAAGTCCACCTGGCTTAAGATGACCCACTTGGTTTCTAATTCATATTTGTAGGATGCACGGCTGTGGAGTAATGGTAGTTTGGGGCCTGATGCTGCCGGTTTGAGGAATTACTTGAAGCACCTTCTGCTTCGCCTCAGGATTTTGGAGCTGGCTACCTATAACAACAGAAAAATGCCCTATCCCAAGTCAATACAGGCCCAGTTATTTCTAACTTTCTTGCCACCTACTCATTAGGCACGCATTCTAAAATTTAGAAACTGTTTCTGATGTCAAGTATTCTGTATGCCATAGTTTTCTAGTGCTGTTAAGAAATATGTAAGATTTGTTTAGGAAAAGCCTTGATTATCTTGGAGTATTTATAGAGGGCTTCACATAATATTTTTCAGATTTCCAAATTGTTACGGTTAAATGAATGTGATTATTTTTGGTGTCAGATTTATGCTTCTCAATTTTTAAATGTCTTCTATAACTTTTAGCTTACTGAATTCCCATATTGTTTTTAGGTCCCTGAAAAAATAGCTACCTAATGAATTACAATAAAATTTTTCGATGATTAAAATAGATTTCCACTGACCTTCATGAATTCAAATCTGAGCCTTGAGGTGCATCACATGACTGAGAGTAGAAGAATGCCATTGGACACTCGGAATGTTTTTACCTAAAGTCATGGTATAGCTAAGAAGAACCCCTCTAAGCTGTTTATTAGATGCCAGCTGTAATTCCACTGATGAACACTAATAAAGTATGTACCTCCCAATGGCATACTGCTCAGAAGGGCTGACAGGTTTTGATGCTGCATAATCTCTCACAATCATCTTAAAAATAACTCTCCTGGATGGAGTCACATAATATTTATAAATGTAAAAGATTATATGTTTTACTGAAAAGGAGTCTGGTAATGTGAAATTTACGAGGAAGAAAATAAAAGATTTGGATTAAGTTTTTTTCCTTTCTACCACTGAACTCGCATTTTATTCTTTGATACTATTTGATATGTTGTATCATCTAAACTAGTTATCATGAAGCCTCTGTTTAGTCTCTGGTATTCTAGATTTAAGTGGCATATCAATTAAAGAGACTCAATAAAGTTCACTTAGCTACATTTTTATCTGGATTGACATATATAGTGTAGTCAAATCAAAGGACGTGAAATGGTGAATTTGGAAAGAAATAAGTTTAGTTTGTCAGAGTTGTTTAGGCATGACTTAAGGTAAGTCCCTTGACCTCCCCTGTCCTCAGTTTCCCCATCTAAAAAAATCAGAAACTTGGTCTAAAGGATCCTTAAGGTCCCTTCCAGCTTGAAAGTTCCCTGATAATAACAGGTGATAAATTTGTCAATTAAAAGTGATCTAGAGAAGCATATGAAAATTAAAAATTCTCCAGTTAGCATCTCACCATGTATGGACTTTGGTATGGTTGAATGTTTCAGCTTTAGCTCTTATTTCTTCATATGCTGCCTCTTAACGGACATCGATAGACCTTTTGGGGGAGGGTGAGTAAAGTTTTATTTTTAAATTTCCGTTTTGAGAGCCTTAGTATCTGTCCTCATTTTGATCATTTGGAGTCTGGTGTATCTCTTGTCCTTTCCTTTTCTTCTCTCCCATTTGCTCTCCGTCTGTGGTGAAATATAGATTCTTTGGCTGCACTTTCCTCTGTCCCTTCTGAAGCACAGATTTCAGATCCGTTTGCACCAGAACCTACCCCTCCTACTACAGCTGCTGATATTGCAACTGCTTCCGCCTCTGCCTCAACTACTACAACTGTTACTGCTGTCACTGCTGAAGTGGATCTCTTTGGAGGTTAGTTAGTCCTAACACCTATATAATTTTCCTTTTGGCGTTGCTAAAGTTAGCTTGGAGTTAAGGTCTTTAAGATTTTTCATTATGAAATAGTGTCTCAGAACAATTAAGTACTTTTTAAATGTGTGTATATTTATATTCACTATACTTATTAACTTTATCTTCACTTAATTTTAGTACTTTTAGAGCAGAAGTTGCAATGCTTTAGGCCCATTTGAGTTTCACGTTTTTGTTTTGTTGGGGTTTTTTTTACATATCCCCCGCCCCTTCTGCTTGTTCTTGCTGTGTTCATCTTTCTGCATTCTTCTGTATCTGCTTTTGTCTCCCCCCGCTGTGGCAATGCGCCAAGTTAGCTCACGGGTGAGCGGCAGCGTTGCCCACTCGCAGGCGGCTTGCCCCACTGGCGGGCGACTCTGCTCTGCTCGCAGGCAACTTGCCCCCTCAAGGCGGTCTGCCCCGCTCAGAGAGGCCCCCTGGAACCAAACCCAGGGCCTCCCATGTGGTGTACCGGCGCCCTATCCACTGGGCTACAGCCGGCCCCCGAGTTTCACGTTTTTTAAAGTTAGAATTTAAATTGCTACCAGAACTCCTGGCCCATGTATGCTCCTGCACTTGTATATATAAGTGGTACTAGAACTCCCTATTGTGTTTAGGATTAAACTTTGGGGCCAGATTAGAGCGGAATAATTGGACAATATGGAGGGGGCAATTTTGAGTAAATTATTTATTAAGATTTAGGACTAAAAATCATCTAAGGATTTCAGGTTAGGAGGTCCCAGAAGAGAGTGTAGATTTATGCCTGGTTTTGTGACCTTTAGTTTGTTCCCCCCTTTTACTTGAACCATCTTTGGCTTTGGAACTTTGAGAGAATATTTGGATCAGCACCTGAAATGTTGATTGGAAGAAGGTTTAGGTCAATCTTGGAGATGATTATCTAAAAATGTGCTTTTCATGCATATGTTCATTCTGGCAATGCGTTCACAAGTATGGACTTGAGTAAAATATTCTGATTCTGCCTGTATCAGAACCTGATGAACCAGCTGAAGCTGGTTCCTTTACATATCCCCATCTGAACGGTTGCTAATGTTCAAACCTAGAAAAGTGGTAATATCAAATAAATACATTGAGCAGGCTTATATTTCTCGTAGTTTTGTGTTTCCTCATTATAATATAACATATTTACTGGGACATTTTGAGAATATAGTGAAGAAATTGGAAGAAGCTAACAATGGGGAAGAGGGGAGAAATTTGGCAGGCTCCAGTTGAGTTAATATATCCCCTTGACCGGTCGAGTTAATATATCCCCTGAGAGCATACACTTACACACCTCCACATACTGCCGTGCTGTCTGCCATGTCCCAGTTCTGAGTTTGCCAACATTGTCTAAGACAAGGAGCATTCAACCAGACACAGCATCATTGCCACCACTTCACTCAAGGAATTTGCTGTTGCCATATCACATTATCGCTCCTGTTACAGGAGCAACCTGTGAAAAAAAGAGGAAGGGGTTGCAGATCCTTGAATACTTTATAAATATTATAAAGATTCACCCATTATAGAATGTTCCTTTTCCAGTTATGCCCCTGTATATTTTTAGAACAAAAATTACAATGTTTATCTTATATTTATAAAATAAATTTCTTCTTCAGACATTAACCCCTCCCCTTTTATTTTGTTTTCAGTTGTTGGTATGGGTATTGCAGCTTTTCATAGGCTTGTGTTAACAGAAGAACTAGAGGGAAATTGGAAAATATGGACAGCATAGATGGCAGTTTTGCGCTAAAATATTTCTACACCCATAGCTGTTTAGATTTTTGTTTTTAGTCTATTTGTAAGGAGCTTACTTACATCTAAGAAATAAATCAGCTGTATCTTGCTTTCCCTCATGGTCCAAGATTTTCTTCTTTGAAATATTCTTTATGCCATTATCTTTTTGTGTTTATCATTTATTACTGCTTTGACTACATTTGTCAAGCAGAAAAAGCTGCATATTTGGAAATATTTTCATTATGGCATTCTTTTTACCTTTAAAGACAAGTTTTAAAGGACTAGCACTGCAGAGAATCATAAATCTTAATGCCATAAAATGGGACTCTCCTTGTGATTTCACCAATATCCTTTCTAGTCATCTGGCTAGAGAATGAATAAAGATGAGTATATCTGCAAATCTGATCACAGTTATTTTTATTGATCTGTATAGTTCTGTAAACTGTCTCCTGGCTTCTGGCAGCTATTAAAATCTATATCCTTGATGTTCAGTAGTCTTCATACATCATTGTCTGATTTATGATTTTCAGTGATTTTCCCTAATTTGTTTCATGCCCTTTATTGCTTTATAAGAAATCATTGAGAGATGTAATTTTAAATTAAAGCCTAACTAAAATCCCTTTGGCCATTTTGTGTGGCCCTTTTTTATATTGTATCTCTTCTAAAATGGTAAAACTCTAGAATTAGAAGGGCTCACTTACACTGTATTCCATAGCTTTAAAAATATGTTCTTTGGAGGGTCTATGAAGCAGTTATTACAGTACTAAACAGATTATTTTAGAGTTAAACTTAATTTCAGCTTCAGAAAAATGGCTATTCAGAATATTAATTCATAAATATGAAATATAAAAAACATTAAAATGTTCTGTATATTTTAGTGCCATATTTGCATTACAAAGTTGGAAAAAAGGAAATTTCTGTTATTTTTAAGTATTCACATTGATACCTCATAACACTTTAGTTGTTTCAATGTAAGTTGTTCATGTAAGTCATTAAAATTTTTTTCAGATATGTTACATTTACTAAATTCTTTGTCTTTAAAGTGGATTCCTAAGCAGCCAAATTTCTGTGGTCATGCAGAACAGAACTGTGAGGCAGAGTTGTGTTTAAAAGATTTAGTAAAACAAAAATATTGACAAACATAAGGCAAAATCCTTAAAGCCTTCTGTTTTTCATTTATGAAAACATAGTACTAATAACAGTGCACCGTTTTGTAGTAACACAGGGTTTTTCTAGGACTAGAATGCTAAATTGATGCCAATTCCTATACATATTCACCAGGATACCTTTTGATCAACTGTGTCAATTTGTGAGCAGTCCCTCATGAGAATGGTAGTCTTTGAGCCCAAAACTCTGTGGCTGGACAACTGAAAACTTTCAAGCTTGAGTTCATTTGTACCATGTTGGTTAACAAGCTAAGTTAATCACCCTTCCTTAAACAAACACTTAGATATAAGTACTGACACCAGATTTCCTGCAAGAGCCCTATAATCTGGGACCTTTAGAGAAGACAAAGGAACTAGATAGGTGACTTATGGGCTGTTGAGAATGATTGAAAATTTTGTGCAGAGTATATGATTTAAAGATGGCTTATGTGGCCGGAGAAGACAAAGAGAATAGCTTGGACTTGGAAAAATATCAACTGCTACAAGTTTCTAGAAAAGCAATCATGTGATTAAAAAAAAAAGTGAGAGGAAAATTCTCCTGGAGTGCTCAAAGGAAAAACAGCTAGTCTACAGCAAAGTTAGAGAGAATAGTTTGCTGATATAGTTAGTGTAGTTAAGCTATAGATGAGTCCATAATTGTAAAATTATGGCAGGAACAGGCATATCCAGAAAATAGCACTGGTTGAAAACCTGGCAGGATGTAGAAATAAACTGCAAGTGGGTAACAAAGGAAAGAGAAGTGGATTGGAAGTAGCTTTGGTGTTTAATACTGGATAGATAATGCTAACACTGATAATGAAAGAAAACTAGATACTAAGGGAAGTTTTGATGGGAATAGATGAGTGCAATTTATAATGTTTAGTTTTTGGTAACAGGAGAAGCATTAAAAGGAGATATTTTGCTGACAGAAAAAAAAAAGTACCGTCCTGATGATGGAGTACAAATATGGATTTCATCTAGTAGCACTTTGGTGATAACCTGAACAAGTCAGCTCCTTCAAATCTATTTGCCCCATGGCACTAAGTTATCTGATGCTTTATTCAGTCCTAGGAGGAAGGAATGGTATGGCAGGGAGTGACACCGTTCATAACAATATAGTGGTTAAACATACAAACCTCAGTAAGACAACTTTGAGCCAAGTCCTAACGCTGCCATTTGCTGGCTGTGTGACCTTGGGGAAGTCTCTCTGATTCTCCAAGCTCCATTTTTACCTATGAAATGGAGATATCACAAGATAGTTGTGGGAATTAAAATTAATAATGTACATAAAATATATACACAGTAGTCATCATAGTTAAATACTCTTTAAATAGTTAAGTACTCTTTAAATAGTTGTTGCTATTAATTAATTTCTACTAGTCCCAATACTACTAGCCTCAGTTCTGGGTTTTATAGTATTAAAAAGAAAGAAAACAGACCTGACTCATGACAAACCCAACCTGCCAACCTCTTCTCATATTGTGTTTTTCTGCCCCAGCTCCTACGGTGTTCGAGTTGCTCTAAGCCCTCCATTGTAGTATCCTTAACGTGATCTCTACGGAAGTAGGCCTACCCATCCCCTGATGTGTTTTTCATACTCCAGTATTATTTATTTGGCTTCTCCTCTGACCCCTCCTCAGAACAAATATTCCCTCAGTCTAGCTAAATCTGTAAGATAGGAACAATTGATTGTCCCACTATTCTATTACGGATATTTGTGAGTGTAAAGGACCTTTTTTTAAAATTTTTTAAAGATACTTAGATTACATAAATGATAAATTTAAAATGTAGGGGGTTCCCGTATACCCCACTCCCTATCTCTCCCACACTTTCCCATATTAACAACATCCTTCATTAGTGTGGTACATTTGTTACAATTGATGAACACATTTTGGAGCATTGCCACTAAGTGTGGATTATAGTTTATATTACAGTTTAAACTCTCTCCTGCACAGTTTTGTAAGTTATGACAAGATATATAATGCCCTGTGTCTGTCATTGCAACATCATTTAGGGCAATTCCAATGTTCCAAAAATGCCCCCATATTACACTTATTTTTCCCCTTACCCTCCCCTCAGAACCTCTGGTGGCCACTGCCTCCACATCAATGATGAAAGTTCTTCCATTGCTAGAATAACAATAAGTTTATAGTAGAATAACTGTACATCTATTCTAGTCCATTGTTCTTTCCCCAGGAGGATTCTGGGATGGTGATGCCCACTCTGCCTCTAATTGAGAGGGGGCTTAGATCCCATGGGGTAGATGGATGGGACTATCTTGTTTGCAGTTGTAGACTCTCTCTGTTCCTTGGGATGGTCTTTGACAATTATCATCTCATTGTTAGTTGCCCTAGGTGAGTCCACTGAACTGGAAAGTAGGTGTTGCAACCCTGTATTCAGGGCCTAACTGGCATGTGGAAAGCCCAAGTCTCTTGGACATAAACTGTCAACGCTAGTACTAACTATAGGTTCAAATATAAGGGGCAAAAGAGCCATGTGTAGGGAAACCTCAACTGAGTCCAACTCTGTCACACTAGGGAGCATAAATTCCAAAGTAGGGCTAACTGACAAGGTGCCAAACTCCTGAGCTGTCAGCCCTGCCTGGTGTCTGGATGCCTCCAGAGCCCTCAGGAGCCCCATGATCTGAGGCAATATTTACTGTGGCAGTCAATGAGATCCTGCTGAGGCGTGCATAAGCATAACTGTAAAGGACCATTTAACCCAAATGAGTTTCTAATTTAATGTTTGTTATCCCATGTAACACTGAGCCTCAAGTTGTTACTAAAGTGTATTTTATAATCAGGTCAGTTTGGAACATACCAAGTTAAACTGGCAAGTGACTTGACCTTAGTATTTCTTATGACCTGGTATATTGTATAATTCTCCCAAAAAGGGGGTAAACCGTGTAGCATTTCCCAAACATTTGGTAAATTCTTACTAATGACTGGTGGAGCAGTGTTCTAGGGTACCCAGTAGATAGAGTGGAAGAAAACATCTTGAACTGGGAGGTCTAGCAGTATATTAGTTTCCTACTTACTAAAACAAAGACCATACAATGGGTTAGCTCAAACAGTGGGAATTTATTGGTTCACAGTTTTGAGACAAGGAGAAGTCCAAAATCAAGGCATCAGCAAGGCAATGCTTCCTCCCCAAAGCCTATAGCATTCTAGGTCTTGTTATCTGGTATCCTTGGTCCTTGTCTTTTCTGTCACATGGCAATGCACATGGCAGTGTCTTCTCCCTTCTGTTATGGATTGTGTTGACTTCCAGCTTCTGGCTGTTTCCCATGGCTTCTTCCCCATGTCCAGTTACCTTTGCTTATTAAGACTTCCGCCATATTAGATTAAGGCCCACCCACATCCATTTTCGGCACATCTTAACTAATAACATCTTCAAAGGCCCTGTTTACAAGTGGGTTCACACCCCACAGAGGTTGGGACCTGAACATGCCTTTTTTTTTTTTTTTTCTGCTTTTTTTTTCCTCCCCGCCCCCCGCCCCCACTGCGGTGACGCACCGAGTCAGCTTCACCGGTGAGCGGTGGCCTTGCCCACTCGCAGGCAGCCTACCCTGCTTGTGGGTGGCTCTGCCCTGCCCACGGGCGGCTCAACTCTGCTCGCAGGTGGCTCCGCTCTGCCCATGGTGGCTTTGCCCTGCCCACAGCAGCTTTTGCCTTCTCAAGTGGTCCGCCCACCTGGAGAGGCCCCGGGGATCGAACCCAGGGCCTCCCATGTGGTAAACTGGTGCCCTATCCACTGGGCTATACAGCCGGCCCCTGAACCTGCCTTTTGTGGAGGACATGATTCATTCCCCAACAAGCATATAAGCAGCAGGTTCTAGAGGGGTGTTGTTCCCCACCAAATAGGGTTTCTTCTTCTAAGCCAGTCATACATATGATGATTTTATTCCTTTTCTACTTTTGAAGCCATAGAGTCTCTGTGCACGCTCCAGGATTTTTTTTTACCATAATTAACATGGTTTGTTGGTAGAAACACATTGGGAACCATTTGTACACATCAGCCATTTTATAAATTGGGTGTCTATAAACTGGGACTGCCTGCATATTAATGGATGTTCTACTATAAATAGTGTATACACTTAGTCTTAAAACAGGAATCTATATTATCAATGTGCCAAAAGCAGATTGTTTCTAAGTAACTAGAACAATACAAAAATATTTGAAAACAACAATAAATTTAAGTAGAAATAAAGGCCTTATGGTGTCATCCCTTAGTTTCATCTCCTCTTTATTTCTCTAAAACAAGTCCTTGGTTGTGTCTGCAAATGCTTTTCGAGGATAATGAAGGCTGAATTTTTTTATTAATAAATAAACCTTTTTTGTTAACTGTGTAATGTTACCTGTATTAGACTACAAAAAATTTTGAACTCTAATGGTTTACTTTAATATCATATTTCATTGGCAAATAAGAAGACAGTCATGTTTGCTAGAAGCCACTACTCAGAGATGTCACAACAATATAGTGAATTAGTATTATCTGGACATGAAAGTTTAATGCCTTAAAATACATAATAAAGTTATTTTTGTGTTTTAATTATTTTCACATCCATTAATTTCTAATGATACATAAAACATGCTTCTCAGAGCCCTTATACAATGAGAATGTTGTTACCTTTTGGATCCTAATAGGTTTCAGAGGCATCCAACACTGTACCACTTGCATGTAACCAGCATGAAGGGGTGCAAAGAGTAACTGTTTTGTGACCGCCAACAGTGCACAGGCCTTAAAAATGCATTTTAAAAAATTCATGTTGTATAAGGGAGCCTTCGTCGCAATTTAACTTGGTTCTTTTACTATATTTTCTTCTCTTTTTATTCTTTTAATTTCTGTTATTTTAAAAACTGCACCCAAGATGCCTTTGCAGCTTCTCCTGGGGAGGCCCCTGCAGCATCCGAAGGGGCCGCCGCACCAGCTACCCCAACCCCTGTAGCAGCAGCACTTGATGCATGTTCAGGAAATGGTGGGTTCATGAGCCAGTCTGTTATTTTCCTGTCCTAACGTGAAATCCCTGTAGTTAAATGTGGCCATATGTTTTTCTAATTTTAATTTCCTCTGAGTATAAAGTATCATCCATCATAACTGAAAAAAAATATGCCGGCACTTAAAACATTAAGACAATGAAGTGCATACTTATCAAAATTGACAATTTCTCAAGATTGACAATTTTTTTCGGTGCAAGTATGCTCTCTTAATGTTTTTCTTTCTCTAATACTATATTGTACTCTTTTGTAACACTGAGTTCAAATATATCGGCATGATTAAGTGAATTTTGAATTTTCAAAGGCTACTAAATTGACCAGGTTAAGTAAGGATTTGAAGAATAACAATCTCTGATCCTAGATTATGGGCTAATCTTAAAGTAATCTGAAGTCTTTCAGTTCTTAACTTGTTGTACCTACTAAATTTTCTTTTTTCTTTTGAAAAACATCCTGATGAATGACCCCTGCTAATAGGCTTGTAGTTTCACCCAAGCAGCCTAATGCCTAGCTAGTGTCTAAATGTCTGTAGAAGGTGTCTCTTGCTTACCCTTAGTTATGACGACTCCCTTGTCTCTTTCCTTACTGATGCTGTATGTGTCTCCACTTTGCTTTCCAAAAGACCCCTTTGCCCCATCTGAAGGTAGCGCAGAGGCTGCACCTGAACTGGACCTCTTTGCAATGAAGCCACCTGAGACCAGTGTTCCTGTAGTTACCCCTACAGCTAGCGCAGCCCCTCCGGTTCCCGCAACTGCTCCTTCTCCTGCTCCCGCCGTTGCAGCTCCCACCGCTGCCACTACTGCTGCCACCGCTGCCACCAGCACTGCCACCACCTCCGCCACTGCAACCACCACTGCTCCTCCTGCTCTAGATATCTTTGGTGGTAATTTTTTGCTGTTGTTTACCTCTTTCCATCTGGTGGATTGAATTCTGGCACTGCAGGCATACAACATAGACAACTATTACTGCATGAGTACTGTGTAATTAAATGGTTCTCTAGAAACCATTTGCTGCTTAATTCAGAATTCTCCAAAAATGCTCATTCAAAGTGCTAAACAGCGGTGATGTTTCAGGCTTGTTTGTCAGAGGAGTAAAGGCCTGTGTGTTCTTGGTCTTAGATTTATTTGAGTCTGCTCCTGAAGTCGCTGCAGCGCCTAAGCCAGATGCTGCTCCTAGCATAGACCTGTTTGGTACAGGTAACACGAAAGCAACCCTTCCTTTCCTTAACTTTAGTTTTCTTAGATGTTTTTTATTAAGCTCTTTGCACTCACTTGTGATAATGCATTTGTTAGATATTTTGACTTTGATTTCAGCATTCTTACTTCTGCTTGGTTTTGGTTTGTTTCACTTTTGGAAGATGCTTTCTCCTCTCCGCCAAAAGGGGCCTCTCCCGTGCCTGAGAGTTCTCTCACTGCTGACCTCTTATCCGGTGAGTGCTTTTGCCAAGCCTTCAGAGATGTTTTGTGGGGGTTATGAATGGAAACCCTCCCCCATGAAAACACATAAACACATGCATGTTTGCCTTGAGTTCTTTTACACTAAGAATTCATTTTTTAAAATCTCATTCTTTGGTCCATCCCCAATTGATGAGAGTTAATATTTCCTATCTAAGGCTGGTAAAAAAGAGAGTACTTATTTTCCATACTACAGCCTCTCCTGGAAAGTATATATTTTAAATGCATTTTCTTTTCCTTAACTGTTAAGATCGTCTGCAGTCTTACTACCTGGAATTAAATGTGAAAACTCATGATGCCATTTGTTAAGGCTCGTGGTTTCACTTCCTTTTGGGTGACGTGCAACTTTTCCTGTTCTCTGCTTCACTGCAGTGGATGCATTTGCAGCACCATCTCCAGCAACCACTGCCTCTCCGGCAAAGGTGGATTCTTCAGGTGTGATAGACCTTTTTGGGGGTGCGTATCTCTCCTCCTTTACCACTTAAGGATTTTTTCTTCTCATAATAGTTTTTAGACCTTCTGTTTCATTCTATTTCATCATTTTTTTCCTTTGACGTATATAAAGTTATTTTCATCTCTTAAATGTAAACTTAAGTTCTTAAGATCTTTTCCATTTCATTGCCATCATCATCTTCATCATCTTCATCCTCATCAGTGCAACATAATTTTCAGTAAAAAAGTTCAGTAAACTTTTGTTAGATAATTCAAAGTCTTTCTGTTCATCCTGGAGTAGAATCAACTCATAAAAATTTATCCTACAGCTCTTCCTTCATGGTCCTGGTCTGTTGACTAAATGAATGTGTCTAAATTATTAATATCAATATAAACATTAACTGGATAATTCAGAATTGAAAACAAGCCATTCAAAACTGAAAGCATAAGCTCTAGATGTCATAACTTATTCTGTAAGATTTACCTATTTGCGTTGTTTAGTGTTTTAAAATCCTTATAGAGAATTGGAAGATGTTTCACTGACTCAAATGTGTTCTCCTTTTTTATATTATCTGAAGGCAGGGAAATGTACTGAATTAATTCTTGGAACTACTCATTTGGATGATACATCTAAAGTCTTCTGTTAACAGTAAATTTAAAGGAGAAGTACAGGTCTGAAGTGATTTCTTCATGAATATCCATAAATGTGTATGGCTTTGGGCTAAAGTACTATCCTTAGCAAGTTAAACCCATGTTTAGTGACTACTGTACATTGAAGCATCATCAATTATACACCACCAGGAGGGACAAGATGTCACTGTCTCTGATGCTTGGGGACTTAAAACATGAGGCAAATAAAAACTGAACCTCAACATATAGGTACAAGTAGGGCTTGCTGCTGCTGCTGCTTTGAATGAAGTTCATTAAGTTTTTTTGCAAAGTTTAATATAATTCTAAATGGGAAAATTCTGTTTATTACATTTTGACAAACTTTATAAACCTTTACCCTATTTTGGTGAATGACAGAATTTAGTCCAGAAGTTTTATTATTTAAAAAAATATGAATTCTCTTAATCTTACTAAAAGGTGTTAATTCTTAAATATTTTAGAACTATTTTTTGAGACAGTAAACTGGCCAGAGCATAATTCAGTTCACTCAATCATTTCACATATCCACAAGAGACAAGTTAACTGTGCAAAGTAATATCTATGCATTTCTCTGCATAACACTCAAATTACTTACTGTTTTTACTATTTACACTCTTTACTTTTTTGCTGCATAACGGATAATCGATAGATGCATTTGGAAGTAGTGCTTCTGAACCCCAACCTGCACCTCAGGCTGCTTCTAATTCCTCAGCATCGGCAGACCTACTAGCTGGTAATTAATTAAATAAAAATAAAATGGTGTTTGTAGAAATTAAGTTTGGATATATTTTAATAAGTAACAGATATTACATAAATTAATGGGTGCATGTTTTCTTTCCCTTAAGTGATATTAAATTGGAAAAGAAGATATTTTATTATAGTAGGTTAATTATTTCTCAGGATTTTATGAAAGTAGTCTTATCATCATAGCACATACAAGTTACCCCCTCTGGCTCCTTGATGCTACTAATTTGCCTTACTTTCTGTTTGCACACTTCTTATTGTTTACTAAGAAGGTAATATCCTTATATAGTAATATTTAACTTGCATTGTGTATGCCTATCTTTTTTTAAGGAATTTTGGGGGAAATGTACCCAGTGTTTGGCAACTGGTTCATACTCTAGGGGAAGCTACTATAGATTTCTACCATTGGATTGAAGCTGCTGCTACATATGTCATTTTTTTAAAAAGCTGATCATTTTTTATCTGGAAATCCAAGGGGTGATCCCAGTTGAGCAGAGCCATAGAAAGGATTATTTTGTCACAAAATACCTAGTATTTTTACTTATGGTATAGACAGAATAAAGGGAAATATTTCAAGCATTTAAAGACATTAAAAGCCAAATATTGATCTTCCTTGGGGGCATGGCAATGTGTGCTTAGTGATAGCCAGACCTATAAATTATTACTGTTTTCCGAGGAAAGTATTTGCCTGTTATAAGACCACAGTAGTGAGTTTCAGTTTAGAATACCAGTCAAACTGACATACCCTGTTGGCCTAACCAGCTCTGCACTTGCTTAGAAGAGAACATAACAGGAGCGTAGCAGTAGTATCACAGAGGCCTTGGACACTCTGATGCAGCTTCTGATGTCCCCAGTCACCACAACGGAGGCGTTTCAGTCATGAGGTTGGCCAGGGGTTGATGAGAATGCAAGGCACATCCGCACAGGGGAGCCACCATGACTGGGGTTGCTCAGTGCAGATACCCTGTATCCATGTTACCCTTAAAAAGGTAAGTGACTAGTTCTCATGTTGGAATGTTAGCTGGGGTCCACAGGACAGTGAGCAAACCTGTAGGCTAAGGAGCACTCATTCTTGGATCAGTAATGACTAATGGCAGACCCTGAAGGAACCTCATCAACGTTCAGAGTTATAGGAAATTTGACTTGAGGTCAAATCTTTCCTCAAGAAACCAGAGCAGGATGTCACAACACAGCTGTTAACCTTTCCTTCCACCAGTAATTCAGACTGGTTACTAAACAGTCTTTCCCAGTGGCAATAGTAGTTCTTTTGTGTCTCTCCTATCCTCTCCACCCACCTTGGTCTAACATAACTGTCTCGTTTGCTGAACCTACTTCATACTAGTGACTACCAGCTCGGATTTTCCTGACCAGTGAAGGACCAGAGCCCCACAGTGATGTTGATGTGGACTTCTGAATCTACAGATATGATAAGAGGCAGTGGCACCTAGCACAAATTACAGCAGGTCACTTGGGGAAAACCTGCTGGCTTGCCTGGCGTTTCTCCTGGCCTTGTCATTGTTCATATCAGCTGCAGTTTGGCCACAGAAACTTTCAAGCTCTTACTACACCAATAACCTTCAATCACGTTGCAAAGTTAGTCAGTAAGATTTTAACAGACCACAAATACAGCATAGTTTTAAATTGCTGTTTGGGGAAAATGATTTTGTGAATTTATAAATGAGATCACTGATTATAACCCTTTGCTTTGACGTTGTAATTGGGGTTGGAATGGCATATGAGATAAAATGTTCTAGCTTTTTGCAGAATTCTAAGAAGTCTGTCTTTCTGGGGTACCATATCCCATGCCTGCATCCCCAAGTGGGGTTCGAAGCCTACCAGATAGGAAACTGGCACAGTGGTCAGCCACTGTTGACCACTTCTGGTGCTGCAAAGCCATATTGTCTTCTCCAGCATCTTCAAGCCATTGTGGTCTCTCCGTGCCCTCCAGGGCTGGAACCTGAGTACAGACTTGTGTTTCCTAAAAAGCCCAGAACACTAAAATCTGGAGCAGAGCCTATGGAAAAAGGGAATTTCCCATTCAAGTCCAAGTCAGAAGTCAGTGACAGAGCCAAGAGACAGTATCTAAAACATGTCTGGAACAAGTGGGCAGGGTTTTCTGGCCTACTGCCAAGTACAACAGCAGGTACCTGAGCACCAATTGCTCAGCTAGATTAATGGACAGATCTGGCTGATTTAAAAGGAGGAAATGTACAGAAAGATACAAGTTGGGACTTTTCACTGGAAGGAAGCTTAAATTATTCGTTTGTGTTTTCTGTTCTGAAATCTTAGTAAAATTAGTTGGAAAGAGGGGAAAATAGCAATGATAGTGACAATGTCATTTATGTAGGTTTTATTTACTCTACACTTCCCATTTATTCTACTACATCTTTTTGAGACTTAGTGAATGTGAAAATTTTATTTTGTGTACACTTTCTACTTGCTCTGTTTTTTTTTCCTTTTTAAATAAACACTTAATGAAAATAAGTGTTAAAATGGGGTTTAATGTCTAGTTTATTTTCAAAATAATTCTTGTAACCTATTTTGTATGAATGTGAGTATCTGATTTACTTGGCACAAGGCCAACTATTCTTTCATCTTATATCATGATATAAGAAAAATTAAATTACTTTTGATTTCTGTAGGCCTTTTTTGGACCAGTTTCTCATACAGCCCTCTGTTTTGCATATAGAATATTTCTCATATTTATTTAAGCAACAAAGCACCGGGAAACCATGTTCTCTCCGGAAAAATCACAGAATATTGATGTAATGCTATCCTGTAAACCAGAAGCAACTTTTTTAGCAAAACTTTTTTTAAAAAACTGATAATTTTACACAATATAAAATGACAGTCACATGTCTATGTATAATCTAGCTAAAAAACTAAATACTATTGGCTATTTTTGAGTGTTTACATTATTTGTACTTTTCTTAAAGGAATCTTAATGGCAGAACAAATATTTGGGACACTATGCTATGGTAATATGCAGTGATCCTTAGCACTGTGTTCTCCGTGTGTGTGTGCATAAAGTCTGCTAAGTCCACAAGCTATTGAAATAAAAAGGAACATTAAAAGATAAATGAGCCTAATTAATGGATAATATGGAAGTCCACAAATCTGATCAAGTTCAATGTAGAAATTTGAACAACAATAGAGTAAAATAGAGTTATATTTTGTGAAGGAATCTCTAGAATCTTCTGTGATTGACTTTTGGTGGTAGGACTATTTTGTGAAAGAATAAAAAAGGAAGATAATATGCAGACATAGATGAGAACTTTGGATGGTCCAAAAGGATCCTTCATCACTGGACTAGTAACTCTCACCCCATGCCTGACTAGGTTAAATTTCTTTCAAGAGAATAAATTTACCAGTAAATAACAAAGGTAAGATAATAAATATATAGTGTATTTAAATTTGAAAGTGATTTTTAGAGATTTTAAACCATAAATTAGGGATCGTCTTAAAATTGGGGATTAAGCTTTACAAAGAACTCATATATAATTTAAAATTAGAAAAACAAACCTAAATGAATAGTTCCTTAATGGATTTCTCTCTTTTAAAAACCGGTTATTTTTCTTCAAATTTAGTTCTAGAACTGTTGAAC
>PVKH010000409.1:0-38851 GCA_004027955.1 Chaetophractus vellerosus
TACCCTCCTACTGCCTCTATCACTCCCCACCAAACCAAACCCAAGGCAAAACTCTCTGTCCTCTTCCCTGCTTTGTTTTTCTCCATTGATTTATTATCCATGATACTTTATGTATCCTATTTAATTTATTCTGCTCCCACTAGAAAATTATCTCTATGAGGGTAGGAGTTTTGCCTATTTTGTTAACTACTTGATTCTTAGTACCTAAAACAATGCCTAGACATGGTAGAGTTTCAGTAAATATTTGTTGATAGAAAAAAAATGTAACTGCTACATGTTTATCTTAGTTTTTAGATGCGAATTGTTCTGCAAAGCAATCTGATTCAGCATTAAATATAGGGATTTCAGAAAGAGTTTTTGATCATTGGTTTTAAAGCATATAAGGACATTTTCTAAAAATGTTCTTGGTTGTAGATTTCTTCTTTCCATAGATTGATTCATACCTCTTGATAAAAGTCTCCCCAGTAACATGTCACCCAGGATGATGATAATGGTGGTGGTGGTGGTGAGATTTGGTATGGAGAGGAAAACTGTGAGCAAGGTGCCAAATTCTTTGATCACAAGTTGGCAGAAAGAGCTTAAGGAAACCTAGCTTATCGAGAAATGCAGAAGTCACTTGAAAGTGGTCAGAGTAACTCAACAGAACATGTTGGGAAGCACTATTTCAGTCATGAAAAATGGACTACTGATTGGGAAAGTGTATTATGACTTTTACAGAGGAATTTTAATATTGTATAGGAATTCAGTAGTCTCTTTGTCCGGCAGAGTACAGTAGAGTATGATGATATATAAACAGCTTGGGAAATCAAAAGATAAAAGGTAATAGTGACAGCCTAGGATTATGAGTGTCATTATACCAAGGAGAGAGAGGCAAGAGAAGTGCTACGTGTAATTGTGATAGTTCATGTATGGTAGTTTGGATAATTAAAAAATAGATATTGTAATGTATTTTATAGATATATAAACTGTGTAGCCTTTAGTTAGAGTCTACAAATTCAGTAGCCCATTCTGAGAATTGGCAGAAAACTCTGAAGGTAAGATATCTAGGGCTAATTAGACACCTTCCACTGCTTTCCTCGTATCCCTTTTTCAATATGGTTGCCAGTGTCCCTGTGGGCCTTAGGCTCACAGAACCCAGAGAATGGAGCATGATATGTGGACAGTCTAGCCTGCCAAAATCTTCCATTACTTTTACAGAGGACAACTCCCTATCTTCTGGTAGCATATTGTCTGGACAGGGATCATGGGATTTCATTGCTAAACCTGTGACTAGCTAATTGCGTAGATCCTAGGATTGAGAGGCCCAAACGGGCTAAGTGATTCCTTGAAATGTTGGTTGTTGTTTTTTTTAATTTTTATAATCTGGAACACAATAAAATATTTGTGGTTTTATATTAGTGGTATCCTGTACAACTAATATGTGCTGGGGAGCATAGGTTTCAGATATTTCTTTATTTTGGATCCTGCTTTTTATAGGTAACAGAACTAAAAAAGTCATGGCAAAAAGTCAGATGTGGCAGAGGTGAAACCATTAAACATTTTTTCCTACACTTTTGTTTGCCATTTTCTTTCCCTAGAATCCAGAGGTAATTTTACCTACACATATACACATATCCCACTAAAATCTCTGATGCCGAGATTTTGAGTTTTCAGTTGTGTACTGTCTTTTGGTCTTCTAGGCACACTGGCCTTTAAGACGCACACTGGCCTCTTTTTTTAGAAAAATGTTTTCCTTTATTTTTAAAGAAGGTTGAGTACATAAATGTTCCATTGAAAATATAGGGGATTCCCATATACCTTACCTCTCCCCCTCCCACATTTTCCCCCATTAACAACATCTTTCATTAGTGTGGTACATTTATTACAATTGATGAGCACATATTGAAGCATTGCACTAACCATGGTCTATAGTTTATATTATGGTTTACACTTTGCACTGCACAATTTTCTAGGTTTTGACAAAATGTGTAATGGCCTGTATCCATCATTGCAATGTATGCAGAACAATTGCGATGTCCCCAAAATGCCCCATATTACACCTATTCTTCCCTCTCTCTCCCCTCAGAACCTCTGATGACCACTGTCTTTATATCAGTGTTATAAGTTCTTCCATTACTGGAATAAAAATAAGTCTACTTTAGTCCGTGGGTGCATTCCCCCCCTATGTTTGTTCATTCCTCCATCTTGAGGATTTTGGGATGGTGATGCCCACTCTGCTTCCAGTTGAGAGGGGGCTTAGATGCCATGAGGCAAATGGATGGGACTGTCTTGCTTGCATTTGTAGATAATCTCTGTTTGGGGGGATAGGCCCATAAGTCATTTCTATTCTGAAAAGATGTTCTTTAGCCTCACAGATAATGGAATTGAGCTTCCAGTAGAGCTGAGGCTAAAATTGTTTATGGTGGTAATGATTGGCATTGTTTCATCTACCTTTCTTGTCCTCCTCATTGAGGCCCCAGAATAAAATGGTTGAGAGGTTAAAATTCATATAGCAACTAATAATAGAGCCACTTTGTAAGGACTGCTTCCAGGATGTGGCGCATTGAAGAGAAAGTCAGGATATCTGAATTTTACCTATGATGTTGCGAGCAACTATTTTATCCTTGGAAAATCCACTCTGGTATTTCAATTTCCCCAATGTAAATGAAAGGTTGAATTAACCAGTCTTCATGTTCCCTTTCATCTTTTGTGTTATATGATTCTGGGTCATCCTTACTAGCTTTAAGTTTGTCCTCCTTATAGATGGTTTCTATCTTCTTACTTGTGCTCCCTGAGAATTTCTGTATTTCAGTTTCAGAAGATGGTATTTATTTAGTAGGAGACATTTTAGCTTTCCTATCACTGATGATCCTCAACTTTTAACCCAAGATCCACCCAAATCTCTTAATTAAATCAATACTTTTCAATCAAGAACTTACTTGACTAGAAAAAAGTATGGACACTGGGAGACTGCCTGCTTGGTTTCTCCTTTTTAACACCTGTGGCAAGGATCTTGCCTGCCGGCAATGGAACCTGTCATCTAGTTGTTGCAAGCTCCCAGGGCTACCTTGCTTTAGGGAGTTCTAGCAATGATCTATTATTACATTGCCTGGAACAAGATGTTCCTGGAAAAGCTTCCAAATATTCAGCCAATTTAGTATTTCTTTGGCTGAGTATGTCCTGAATTGAAAATTGTTGTGGTCACTGCCCAAGAATCAGCACCATTAATGACGACTGAGTCAGGAGGTAAAAGAATAGGCAAAAGAGCTTTGAGAAAATCACTTCCAAGTTAAAAGTTAAAATCAATAAGCCACAAACTTCACACCGGAATCTTTAAGAACAGTCTCCCTTTTGTTCTAGTTAAAGTCTGCTTCAGAGTTCCATCCTCATCCTTCTGTTCTTTTACTCTCTATATTCTACCCAGGTGAATATATATGGTCGATATAATAATGCCCCTCCCAAGATAGCCCCATCCTATTCCATCAGACCTGTGACTCTGTTACCTTACATGAAAGGTATTTTGCAGATGTGATGTTAAGGACCTTGAGATAGGGAGATTATCCTGGTTTGTCCAGGTGGGTCTAATCTAATCACATGAGTCCTTAAAAGCAGAAAAAGGAGTCACCAAAGTGGGTCAGAGAGATGAGATAAAAGAAGGAGGAGGAGACATTGAAAGCATGAGAGGGATTCAATGTGCTGTTGCTGGCTTTGAAGATAAAGGAAGGAGGCCTTGAGATGAGGAATACAAGCAGATTCTAGAAGCTAGGAATGGTCCTCAGCTGACATCTTGCACGGAAATGGGAATTTCAGTCCTACAACCACAAGGAACTGAATTTTGCCAGCAGTGCAAATGAGCAAGAGAATGGATTCTCCCCTAGAGCCTCCAGAAGGGAACGCAGCCTGGTGAGATATATGCTGAACTTCAGACCTACAGAACTGTAAGATAAATTTGAGTGTTTAAGCCACTACATTTGTGGTAATCTGTTATGGAAGAAATAGACAACTAGTACAACATATATTCCCTCTTTTGTTGGCAAAATCAAAAGCTCTCCATTACTATGCAATTTAATAGTAGGGAGAAAAGAGCATGGGCTCTAGAATTAACAATGCTAGGTTGGAATCTTGCCTCTGTCACATCATAGCTGAATAACTTTCAGAAGATAACTAATTTGAGTTTGTTGAGTTTTTTTTTTCTTAGAAAATGGCTGTAATACTAGTTAGAGTGGGGGGGGTGTTAAATGAAATAACATATGCAAAATAAGAGATTCAATAAATGGTAGTCATTAATATAATAAAAAGTAAATCCACCACTGACATAATTTTAGCTAAGGAAGCACAAAAGCAACATCATACCAAAAACACAAGCAACATAAGAAAAAAATAGATACATTTAAAGGATTATCTTAGTTTCCCAGCTGCTATGACAAATACCACACAATGGATTGGCTTAAACAATGGGAATTTATTGTGTCATGGTTTCAGAGGCAAGAAGGCATGCTTCCTTTTAAGGTCAGTATCTTCTGGCTGACCAGAAATCCTTGGCTACTTGGCTTTCCCATCACATGGCAATGTCCTCTCCTTTCTCTTCCAGGTTTCATAGACTTGCAGCTTCTACTCTTCCAGGTATCCTTCTCCTCCATGTACTCTTCTCTCCACAAGCTTCACATGATAGAATTAAGACCCAACTTCATTCATTTGGGCCACACCTTAATTAAAATTCACATCTTCAAAAGGTCCTATTTACAATGGGTTAACATGCAAGGAATGGATTAAGAACATGCTTTTTTTTCTGTGTACATAATTCAATCTACCACAAGAACACTATCAAGAAAGTGAAGGGGAGCAGATGTGGCTCAAGCTGTTGAGTGCCTGCTTCCCACATGGGAGGTCCCAGGTTTGGTTCCCGGTGCCTTCTAAAAAAAAAAAACAAAAACACACCAACAAGTAGACAAACGAAAAGACCAATTCAGGAGCCATCATGGCTCAGTGGTTGAGCACCAGCTTCCTACTTGCCCCAATACCTCAAAAGAAAAGAAAAAAAAAATAGTGAAAAGACAACCCATAAAATAGGAGATAATATTTGCAAATCATATATCTGATAAGGATCTGATGTCCAAAATATATAAAGAACTCATACAACTCAATAACGAAAACAAAGAGCCCAATTAAAAATTAGCAAAGGATTTGAATAGATATTTCTCTGGAGAAGATAAACAAATGGCCAATATGCACATGAAAACCTGCTCCATATGATTAGTCATTAGGAAATGCAAATCAAAACCATAGTGAACTTCCATTTTATATGCACTAGGATGGCAGTAATAAAAGTCAGACAAAACAAGTGTTGATGAGGATGTGGAGCAATTAGAACCATCTTACGCTGCTAGTGGAGATATGAAATGATGACAGCAGCTTTGGAATACAGTTTGGCAGTTCCTCACAAAGTTAAACTTGGAGTTACATATAACCTAGCAATTCCATTCCATTCCATACTCAAGAGAATTTGACCATACATCCATGCAAAAACTGTACACCAATGTTCAGAGCATTATTATTCGTAATAGCCAAGAAGTGGAAACAACGTAAATGCCTATCATCTGATGAATGGAAAAAGAAAATGTTGGTATATGCATACAATGCCTATTTAGTAATAAAAAGGAATAAGTACTGATAACATGCTACAACATGGATGAACCTTGAAAACAGTCTACATCAGGGGTTCTTAACAAGGGCTTCATTACTCTTGTGGGGACGTGTTGGTACAGGTGTGATATATTTATTAAATAATACAAAGTATAGTGTGGACTTAGTAAGGGGTCTGTGGTTTTCAGCTGACTAGCAAAGGGGTCAGTGAAACAAAAAAGGTTAAGAACCCCTGTCCTACATGCAAGAAGCTAGGCATAAAAGCCACAGGTTTTATGATACCAGAATTTCATATGAAATGTCCAGAATAGGCTAATCCAAGGAGACAGAAAGTAGATTAGTCATTGCCAGGTGTGTGGGAGGAGGGGCCAAAAGGGAGTAACTGATAATGGGTATGGGATTTCTTTTTGGGGTGATGAAAATGTTCTGGAATTAGATAGTGGTGATGGTTGTACAGTTGTATAAATACACTAAAAATCACTGAATTCTCTTTAAAAGGGTGACTTTTATGTTGTGAATTATGTGTCAAACAAAGGAAGCACTAGTAATCTCTATTCTGTCAGAAATCTACTCTATTAAGTCTTAGCCTACTTCTTATATAATAGAGAGTTATATAGCTATTAGAAGAAAAACTACTTTTTAGGCTTGTTATTTTCAAAAAACCACAAAGTGTCACTTTTGGTAAGAAGTGTTAAGGATCAGTCAATTCATAGTTGGCTGATTTTTTGCAGAGCTAAGATCAATGAGAGGAAAATTTTTTGGAAGTCTTAGAATAGGTGAGCTTGCTAAAGAGATAGGAATAAAGATTATAATATTTAGGGAAATAGTAATGCAGGCATGGGATTTAGTTTGGATACTGTTATAATGTAGCATCCAGTTATTTTTATTTGAAGGGTCCGATTAGGGATTGAACTAGGCAGGCACAAAGACTGTGAGGATGCATATTCAGCCTAATTGTCAATAACTCCGCATTTTAGTGAGGGATATATAACCAAAGATTCACTTGAAGGCAAAGTTTGAGAATGTTAGAAGTATTTATCATTAACTTGGCACCAAATGTTGAGCTAAATGAATGCCATAAAGAAGCCAAACCATTCCCTTCTTCCAGATTCTCTTTCTCCATCTATCTGCTTCTTTCCTCCTATAAAAATCATTAAGTGGTCATTTTGGATCAATCATAGGAATAAAGAAAAAGGAAAGCAGGAAAACATCAGGGAAATTTTGTGTTGATGTAGAAAGCAACATTACCCCCTTTGGTCATAGTTATCCTTTGACTTATCATTCTGCTTGAGATGTCTTATTCCTATGCCTTTTATTTACTCTTCTATAATATTTGTCATCACCTTATTTTAGTAGAAATTATTTTTTTCTTTTAACAACTAAAGGGGCTTGGTTTAAAAACACCCCCTATATATATATATTTATTGTCACCGTTATTTAAATTATAGAAAATAATTTAAATTTTCTTTTCCTGCTAATAAAAGAAATAAAAGAAAGTAGATAAAAAATTAACTAAAATGATTTTAAATATTATAAAGAACTTCCTCTCCATTATGATTGGAAAATAATGATTTGGGTATATTAGGTACTGTTTTAGTCAGAGTTCTCTTGGGAAACAGAATCAACAGGAGATATCTGTCAATAATATAAGATTTTATAAGAGTCTCTCACATGACCATGGGGATGTACAAGTCCAGGTTCCGCAGGCAGGCTGCAAGCCAGGGGCTCCGATGAAAGACCGATGAAGGGTCCTTGATGAGTTTCTGGGAGAAGTTGGCTGTCAAACGACGAGCTGGGAAATTCTCTCTGAATGTTGAAATCAGTTCCCTTTTATGGCAGTCAACTGAATGGATAAAAGCGTAATCCATTCTTTTTTTTTTTTATCCCCCCCCCTTCTGCTTGTTCTTGCTGTGTTCATTTTTGCGTTCTTCTGTGTCTGCTTGTCTCCCCTCTCTGCAGCAGCCTGCCTGCTCGCGGCGGCTTGCCCTTGCTCGCGGGGGCTTGCCCTGCCCGCAGTGGCTTGCCTTCTCGAGGCAGTCTGCCTGCTAGAGGAGGCCCTGGGAACCGAACCCGGGGCCTCCCATGTGGTAAACCAGAGCCCTACCAGATGAGCTACAGCCAGTTCCCTGTCATCCATTCTTGATCCAATTTCCCTGATTGATGCAGATGTAATCAGTCATCCATGCAGTAAACTCACTGGTGATCGACATCCATAAATGCTGTTGTATTATAATTAGCCCATGCTTGCTGGACCTAATACCTGGACACAATTACCTGGCTGAGTGGACACATTAACCTAACCATCACAGGTACTTGCCTAGAAATTTATATATATGAAGACTATCAGCCTTGAATAAACCAGGAGATTGCTTCTTGGTCTGTTATTTTTCATTTATTCCAAGCCTTATGTTCCAGATGCCTGGTGGATAATTTTTCAAAATGATAATAGTGCCAGGCACTGTGCTAAGCAATTTATGTCTATTAATTCATTTAATCCTTACAACACCTCTGTAAGGTAGTTACTACTGTTGTTCTCATTTTACAGATGTCCTTTCAGCAGAAATGAAGCAGTTAGAAAGAACATACTACTTTAGTTTAATGTGTTCCTTTTTACTTAGCTGTTCCATAGCCACTTCATTACTTATTTTTTCCATAGCTATCCCTCTTCCAACTTTTTTATGTCTCTTGGGTTAGGCTTTCAGTGTATCTACAGTGAACAAAAGTAAATTTTGGTAGTTAATAATGCCCTAAAACATTTAGAATCTAGGGCTGAGGTTTGTGAAGAGATGATCACTGTCATCGAAAGGAGGAAAGGTTTGGGGTTGATAATTCTGCTTGGTCATATGTACTGAGTGGACCCATGGGCATTTCCTAAAGATTTTGGGATTATTCTGGACCTCATGAAGTAAATGAAAAAAGCAGAAAATATTGACATGTTGTGATCTTTGCTGAATATTCCTTCTTGGGGTCATTACAGACTTCTTCACCTCATCATGATATTTAAAGGGGTTTTTACTCATTCAAGTATATGACTTTCAAGTGAATCAAATGTTTTAACCTCAGCAATTTTGATGGATTTTCAACAATGGACCCTAAAAGTCAGTGTGGGTGTATCTTTGTGATGGATAATTGTCTCCTGTTTTATGAATATTAAGGAGTATTTGCCAAAGTCAGATTTTAAGTTTCCTCTTTGTATTGTTCCTCTAGAGTACATGTTGATATAAATCCATTGAACTTTTATTGAGTGCAAGATACCATTCCAAACTTTGGGTGGAAGGGATATCTGAGAACTGGTCCTTATCCTTGGTATATAGCCTAATAGGGAGACAGTAACAAATTCTTAAACTCCTGAGGCAAAGAATGCCTACTTACTGATGATGGTAAAATAAAAAAAAAAGGATCTTTACTCATGTGAAGTTTTCTCTTGTCTAGCAGAGAGGGCAGACATTGAATAAGTTATTTTGAGTAAAGTGGGTTGTATGGTGATGAATATTTAACCTAGGAGCAGATGTTAGTGACATTTAAGAGTAGCTCAGTAAAATCTAGCTGGGAAAGGGAATGGAAGTCCCATAACATGTGAATTTGAAGACCCCAGAGCAGGAGAGGGTGAGATATGCATGGCCAGATGATCCAGAACCATATAGACCAAGTTAGGATTTTGGACTATATCATAAAATTAATGGGGAGCCATTGCATGTTTTAAGAAAGGGATGTGATAAAGCTAGAATTTTTAAAAAGCTATTCTGCTTGTAATGTGGAGGAGGTACTAGAGGAGGACTATCACAGACTTGGGAAGACAAACTATTAGGTTCCTTAGTGTGTTATATGAGGTGAATTAAATGTGGTCTTGATCCTTAAATATATGCAAAGTGAGCACCTAAAGAAGCAACATGAGAGTAATCTCATGTATGAACACAGATGCAAGTATCTTAAATAAAATAGAATTCAACTTTAATATAATTATCTAGAAATTCATGGCTAGTGATTAAGAACTACCGTTACCTTTTCTCAGAATTTTGGAGGATGATAGCATGTGGAAGCATACTGCCAAATACAAAAGATAAAGATTTTTGGAGATGTAGACTTAGATATAATTGAGTAAATTGTAAGAGCCTTTTTGGAAAAGAGTGTAGCAATATACAATGAAAGTCATAAAACTGACCACTATTTTTTACCTAAAAATACATATTTATTCTTATTGCCCGACGGAGGTAAAAAGGAAGTACTGGATTAGATGTTTATAGCTGTACCATCGCTATTTTAATAAATAAATATGAGAAACAGTACAAATATCTAACAACTGAGAGGAGTTAAACGTACTGTTTGTTAATCACAGTTGAATATTGCTATTAAAATGACAAATTTGTAGACTAGGTTAATGCATTTCACAATACATGAAAAATGTACACTAACGTAATGTTTTAAAAAAATCAAAAAGTGGAATGTTCATAGTAATATAATTAAATAAAAATGTATTTTGTGGGAACCAGCTGTGGCTCAATTGGTAGAGCCCTGGTTTACCACATGGGAGGCCCCGGGTTCGGTTCCCGGGACCTCCTCGAGAAGGCAGGCAGCCACGAGCAGGCAAGCCGCCGTGAGCAGGGCAGGCTGCCGCAAGCAAAGGCAGGCCGCCGCAAGCAAAGGCAGGCTGCTGCAAGAAAGGCAGGCTGCCATGAGCAAAGGCAGGCCACCGCGAGCAAGGCAAGCCACCGCGTGGTGAGCTGACCCGGCAGGATGCCGCAGCAGGGGGAGACAAGCAGACACAGAAGAATGCAAAAAGCAAAAATGAACAGCGAGAATAAGCAGCAAGGCGGGGGGGGGGGATAAAAATAAATAAATAATAAATCTTTTTTAAAAATGTATTTTGTAATGTTAAAGATGAGAAACATTTGAAGAGTTTGGGAAATTAAGGTGAAGTCATTTATGTCTTG
This sequence comes from Chaetophractus vellerosus, assembly GCA_004027955.1. Classification (NCBI taxonomy): domain Eukaryota; kingdom Metazoa; phylum Chordata; class Mammalia; order Cingulata; family Chlamyphoridae; genus Chaetophractus; species Chaetophractus vellerosus. The sequence goes on from PVKH010000409.1 coordinate 10,554, forward strand.
GACTCATTTTTATCAGCTGTGAAAAAAAGATATTGGATTAAAAAGTATGCATTTTCATTTCAATCCTGATTATGAATTATTTACTGTCCTTTTTTGTAAATATGTTTAAATTGGCAATATATATGAATATCTTTTGTGGAGTGTCCTAATCTGAGTCAACCCCTTCAGGGCAAGAAGTGTTCCTTCTTTCCTTCAGCTGGGACTGCTCTGCTCAAGAAGGAAAATGTGTTCAGAACTCTCAGGACTCTGAGACCATGCTGCTTGCTCCTTTCTTTGGAACAGGAGAACAAGACAGGCAGCCCCAGACATGTGATATATAAACAATAACAGAACTTCTGAGCCTAAAGTTATATCCTTTCTATTTCACTGGCTTCTTGGGACAATTTGAATCAAATCCACTAGTGTTGAAGTTTTTCTAGAAATACATGAATCTGAAAAATTGGATCAGTAAGGATTAGGGTTTCCTAAATTTGTGGAGCACAATAATATATTGAAACTGCTATTTATTAGAGCAGACAAGGATTTAGGATGGAGTACATTAGAGTGAAGTTTTCTGTAACTATTCGCTGGAAGAGTGTCATTTTATAGATGATTTATGGAGAGTACTATATATTTTTTAATTGTAATATACTTACTCTGTAGTCTGAGCTGGCTAATTTGCTCAGATAATTTTAGTGTTTACATGCACCAATTAACTTTTCATAATAACAAAAGCCCTAAACCTGCCTCCACAGGATTCAAAAGGAACAACTGGATAAGCATATGATGGATCAAACATCGGTGGGGGTTAAAAATCACACACACACACACACACACACACACACCATATACTGCATTTTTTTTTTCAACTTAATTGTCACTCAGCTTCAAGGCTAATCTGGCATTTACCTTCAAGAATTTAGCAGTATGCCTCTGGACAAGTTCAGGTATTTCTGTGCCTCAGTTTCTTTGGTCATATAATGTAGATATAATAGTAGCTACCTCATGGGCTTATTGTCAAGAGCTAATCATGACAAAGTACTTAGCCCAATACTTGACAAGTGGTAGGCATTCAGTAAATGTTTTTGATCTGTCAGGAACTCTTTTATCTTTTAGAGATCTGCTCACTTTAGATGTAATGAACAGACATGTATACTGCATCTGCTCCCAGTCCCTGTAACAGGTGTCTCTCAACGTCTCATTTCTCAAGAAATCTGGTTTTTAATCCCATCTGCCCAATACTAATGCAAATCAGTGTAGTCCCAATCTTACTAAACATGTTCCATATTGTCTAGGAGCCCTACAGCTTCAAGGCTGTCAGGTTTCCAAACAGCATTTCCCAATGTTTGGTAAAGGAGTTTAATAATAGAACTGGTATGAGCAAAAGTAGGGACTCTGCTGAATGCAGAAGTGACTAATCTTTTCATATTACAAAGAGTACCGGGGAGTTGGTGTTTGAATTGACTTTCTGCCATGTAGAGCTGGGTCACTCCATATATTCCAAACTCTGTTTGGGTTAGCATTGACTTTTAGAGCCCTGCATTGACAGGTCAGAAAGAGATGTGTGGTAGGAAACAGGCAGAACATCAACAAGACCAGATTTTTTTTTTTTAATTGTGTTACTTGAAAAATGAGAAGTTACCTAGTTTGTCCTAGTCTGAAAAAGTGAAATTTGTCACTTCTATATCTCTAGTAAGCACCAGGTCTAGAACTCAAGGAGTCCTAGTTCTAGAGCTGATTAGGGAACGAGATACACTCCTTGTCCATGATGAAATGAGGCAGAATTGTCCTAGAAGCCACAGTGGGTCTTTTTGTTTTATTTTTGGTATTTTATTTTCACTCTAGGTATTTTGAGTTTGAAGATAAAACTTCCATTTCTTGGTCACTGAACATTTCCACTAAATATTTTAACATAAACATTTTCTCCAAATTAATGCTCTGAAACCCCCCAGCCTTCTCAGTACTTAGTTATGGACATGGCTCACATCAGAACACTTCTTGGGTCTTTGCTGCCCTTTCCCTAGTAGAAGAGATGTACACAAATAACTGTCTCCTGATATCTGTTTTCTGTTTTCTGTTTTTATATTTTCTTGCCATTTTGCTTGTTGTCTCTCCTTTGCTATTTGGTCTATCATGTTTTCTTTGTTTTTTATTTTCTCTAGTAAATGAAAAGTGCCTGTTTTTAATTTCTACTAGTGTTCAAATTTTTACCATACTTTAATTTTTTCTTTCAATATGAAATATTATCTGTTAATTCTTTCTCTCCTCCCATTTAAGTATGAGGAAATTAGCATGATTTTTCTTCCCCTGATGTTTTCCCTAAACCACACCTTTATTTTAGGTGCTATTATCTTGGATTTTAGATCCATATAATAATTATTAATTTGTTTTACTTAGTCATTTTAGGTTTTTTTTGCTTAATTCATTAAGCATTTTTTTCTTGAGTACTGATCCGCTAAAACATATACATATACACTGCTGATGCCATATAATATACTGATGTGGTATATATACAGGTATCAATAGCATTATTTTTATTTATTTATTATGTATTCCAGGACCTGGTTTAGTAAAGAATAAGACCCAGTCATTGACTTTTAGAAGCTAAAATTATTGTGATGGGTAGAAAAACATTTTCTCCTCCCCTCTCCGTAGGAAAGATAGAAATTCTACTCAAGTCTCACTTCCCATGTGGGAGAATATTAGAAGGTATCTCACATTAAAAGAAAAAGAGTTGCTAACCTAATTGGTATGTGCATGGGCTTCTTCCAGCTGTGTTTCATTGGGGAGCCCAGGGTCATTGTGTGAAAGACCAGGGGTCCTGCAAGGCATTTCTTCTTGCCCTGACTTCCACTTCCTGCTTATAAGCATACCTGGTCATAGAGGAAGACATCATTCTCTCCTTGTTACAGTTTTCCTGCCTATGAATGGTTGGTAATTTGGGCCACCCAGTAGGGAGAGAGCAAGAAGGTTTTACCAAAGCTGTGCATGAAGACATCAGGTGCTTTTTCCCACATAATTTAATAAAATCAATACTCGATTTCTCATTTTGCTATTGATACTTGTATATTTACTACATTAATAGAGTATACTACATCAGTAACATACATTCTACATCAATTAGAAACCTGGAGGAGGGAGGTAGGATAAGTGGCAACAGCATAGTGGCAGAACTAGGAAGTTAAATAGACAATGAAAATAGAGTATGATATGGTATAAAAGGTAATTACAGGGAGTGCAGGACACACCTAATCTGAATTGGGGGCAGGAGTACTTTCAGGAAATAGTTTTAGCATTTGTGTCCTATTTTTCAGTCATACTTATAACAATTTTTAGGTTTAGTATGTTGGACTGATTTCTATGTTCATTATCAGTCTTTCACAAAATGTTTTTTTCATTCACGTGTTCTTGGTTGACTGGTGTTTGTCTTTCAATGACTTTTTTCAGGAGTAGTTTGAAGTAAATTTTCTAAGTTAAACCTGAGAAGGTCTACCTTTTAACGTCACATGGAAATGACAACTCAAAGGGTATAAAATTCTTGGATCATATCCTTTTTTCCTCTTAGATGTTGCTCTGAGGCCAGACTGATTTTTGTTTCTTGGTAACTGCCTGTGTGTTTGTCAGTTTATTTCTTTATCATTGAAGTTCTGTAAATTCACAGGGATATAAATTCAGGCATTGGTTTCTTTTTATTAAGTTTGCTTGTTGTATGGTGAATCTTTTCTATCTATATATTCAGTTCTTTCTCCTGCTCAGAAATTTTTATAAATTTCTTTTCTTTTCTTTTTTCTCCTTCATGGATTCAAATAATCTGTATGTTATAATAATTGTATAATCCCTACCATGTTCTTCTTTCTGTCCTTTCTTCTGCATTCAGAGGAAGTGTCTCAAAACAAATGGCTAACTTGATTTTTCTCTAGCATTGTTTTTCTACTTCACTATATAGGACAGATTGTAGCTGGAGTTTTGCATATATATTTTTTAACTCTTTTACCATTTCTTGTATCATCTAGCTTATTTTAAACGACTACTTCCCACATAACTAACACCCTTTTATCTGTTTTGTTTCTGATAATTCTATTACTTATTTTCCACAGAGAATCTTTAATTTCCTTGAATTTTATTGAAAACATTAAAATTTTCTTCTCTTCTGAAATAAATTTTTCTATAGTTGTCACTTTCTTTTCATTATAAACTCAATGTATGTTTTTTTAAGTTATAAAATGTTTTCATATCTTTCCTGTTTCTTTTCTTAGTTTTCTTTAAAACTATGTACTTAACCCTGGAAAGAAAGGTTTATTCAGACCTGAACAAGTTCTTACATCATTACCAATCAAAGTGTGTTCGGCATACCCACAGCATCTTTATCCTTAGGGAGATGGTTAGAAATGCAGTAAGCTTGGGCTTACTAAATCAGAATCTGCATTTTAACATGATAGCCATGTGAATGATATGCAAGTTAAAGTTTGTGAAGCACCAATCTACGTTAACTCTATTATAATACTTATTATCATTCTCAAGTTTGAGGGATAATTAATGGGCTCTGTCCACCAGTTTTTGGTATTGTGGTCCTATTGTCTGAGGAAGATCTACGAAACCCACTTGATTGCTTGACTATTTTTTATAAGGAAGCAATCTACAACTCCTTTGGCCATAAAAAATGGGGAGGGGGTGAGAATCAACCCCACAAGTGTTGATGAAGGACTACTGACACCTTCTTACTCTGAGAAGCCTCATCTCTTAGGTATTTTAACCTCAAGCCATGTTTTATTCATGGAAATTGTAGTGGCTAAAATGGCCTTATCCTTGTTGAAGTAGTGGGAATTCTTCCTGACAGATAAGTTTCTTAGTTTCCAATGAAGTTGAAACTTATCACCTACTGTATTTTCATGACAATTATAATGGGAAAGTGAGGAAGGGCAAATCAGGCATTGTTAATATTCTCCATCATTACCTGAGAAGTCTCCAGTCTAAAAATGCAAGAACCGGATGTCCATTTTTTTGAATGCTAGCTGAAGAATTCCTCACCCAGTGGAATGCTGCATAGATAGCTTTGAGGAATCCTCCCACTCAAACATATTATGACTCCACAGTCCTTTTGTTGTATGTAATCCTGTTTATATACTTCTCCCTAACACAGAATCATGTGAAGATCTATAAATGCATATAGATCTTTAAGAATATTTAGCTATAAATGCTGCTTTTGTCTGATTTTGTGACTTTCATAGAAAGATTCCTCTCAGTCCTTTTGTAATCATTTAAAATGTTAAATCAGTCCTGGTATTTTGTTTATACTTTACACCATCACCTTAATTTATATTCTATAAGTTTAGTCTTTTGATTCCATTTTACAATTGAACTAAAAGGACATCAAAGAGAATAAACAACTTGTCTAACATAATTCAGATGATCATTAAAAAGCCCCAATTACTTATTTACTATGTGACCTTCTCAAGTGACTAACCTCTTTGTGTCTCAATTTCCTCATTTGTTAAAAGGACATTATTATACCTTACCTCAAATAGTTCTTGTGAGGATTGAATATGTCAATGTGTGTCAAAGCTTCTAGAACAGAGTAATAAATGGTAAGTGCTCATTAACTGTTTACTCTCTCATTCTTCTATAGTTATTGTTTCTCAGATACACTTTTTACCTTCCTGACTTATGTCTCTACTGGCCCTGCCTCTTTGCCACTAATCTCAATCTATTGCAACTAACAATAGACAACTAACAATAATTTAGACTAAATAAATAATCACCCAGCTGCACAAAAGAGCCTCAGTTACTCTTGTGTGTAGGAAGCTGTTTATCATAGTACTGTTTACAATGATGAAAAAGTTGTAACAACCTAAATACAGTATTCAACAACAGGGGATTGAGTAAATAAATTATGGTACATACTTCATAAAAATGTAATGAGGATTGAGTTAATATTTCTAAAGCACTTAAATACTCTGTACTTTTAAAAATGGTGTATTCATACTACAGGATATGCTTTTCCTGTAGAAATACAAATCCACATTTATTACACTTAAACTGTTCACAATATATATTGTTATAGAAAATAGGTTATGACACATTATCTATGTAAGCACTAAAAATGTTTGGAAGGATGTAATGTATCAAAAATGTTAAGTTAATTAAATTAAAGTTAACTTAATTTTAAAAAAATATAGAGCAAGAACTACAGACTGCTTTTTCTAATACCTTACTTCCTGGCGGTAACTAAGACTTTGGTTATATATGAACTTGAGTGGTTTATTTAAAGGTGATAATTTTCATAGATCCACAATTTGCCCTTAGCTTCTCTTGGTCCTTGTGGACCAAGCTTTCAAAGTCAGTGTAGGCTTACCCCACTCTCCCCATCCCCCCCACCCCATACTCAGCATGGGACATGACTCCCGGGGATGAGCCTTCCTGGCACGGAGGGATTATTACCAAGCACCAGCTAATGATGCATCTGGAAAAAGACCTTGACCAAAAAGGGAAAATGGTAACTACAAATGAGGTTTTATGACTAAGAGATTTTAAAGTGAGTCAAGAGGCCCTTCCAGAGGTTACGGTTATGCACACCTCAGCAGGATCTCATTGACTGCCACAATAAACTGTGCCTCAAACAGCAGGGCTCCTGAGAGCTCTAGAAACACTATAAGCAGGGTAGACAGGCTCAGGAATTCAGTACCCTGTCAATGGGCCTTACTTTGGAATGTACGCCCCCCAGTGTAAGAGAGTTAGGCTCATTTATAGTTTCCCTACACATGGCTTTTCTGCCCCTTTTATCTGAGCCTAAAATTAACAATATACTTGATGGATATATGTCCCAGAGACTTAAATCTTTGGTCCATCCATATGCCAATTGAGGCCTGAATCTCAGCAGATTTGCAGCACCTACTCTCCAGTTCACTGGACTCACCCAGAACAACTAACAAGGAGATGACGATGGACAATGCCCATCCCAAGGAACAGAGAGTGTCTGCTACTGCAAGCAAGATAGTTCCATCCATTTTCCCCATGGGCTGTAAGCCCCCTCTCAATTAGAAGCAGAGTGGGCATCACTGTCCCCAAATCCTCAAGATTGGTGAATGAACAATAGACTAAAGTAGACTTGTAATTATTCTACAATAGACTTATTATTATTCTAAATAGAAGAACTTTTATCATTGATCTAAAGGTAGTGGCCACCAGAGGTTCTGAGGGGAGGGAGAGGGAAGAATAGGTGTAATATGGGGCATTTTCAGGACATTGGAATTGTCCTACAAGACATTGCAATGATAGATACAAGTCATCACATATTTTGTCTTAACCTACAAAATTGTGCAGGACAGAGTGTAAACTATAATGTAAACTATGGTCCATGGTTAGTAGCAATGCTTCAATATGTGTTCATCAATTGTAACAAATGTACCACACTAATGAAGGATGTTGTTAATATGGGAAAGTGGGGGAGGGGAGAGGTAAATGGGAATCCCCTATATTTTTTATGTAACATTTATATAATCTAAAGCTACTTTAAAAATTAAAAAAAAAAAAAAATGGGAACCGGCTGTGGCTCAATTGGTTGGGCTCTAGTTTACCACATGGGAGGCCCCGGGTTCAGTTCCCGGGGCCTCCTGGTGAAGGCAAGCCGCCCCGTGGTGAGCTGACGCAGGGAGAGACAAGCAGACACAGAAAAATGCAAAGCCATTGAACACAGCGAGCACAAGCAGCAAGGGGGGGATATATAAATAAATAAAAATAAATCTTGAAAAAATAATAATAAATATAAAAATAAACATAAGTCAGCGTAGGTACTTATGGAGATCATTTTTATTTTGAGTAAGAGAGAGATTCTAGAACTCAGACTAATTTAGTCTGCTTTCTTGGAAATTAAGAAGCTTTAGAGTAAAGAGGCAAGTGACACTTTGCTCAACTTTTCTTGGGTGGGGATGTTTAGATATCACCAACAGATTATAAGTTTCCTTAAAAATAAACTGACAGAATTTCTCTTTTCCATGAAAATATATTTGGGGAGATTAATTCCAGTTATACCTCATAGATTTGTAAGAATTAAATGAGTTAATATATGTAAAGGACTTAGAAAAGTACCTAGAATATAATACACCCTATGTATGTTCCTTATTGTCATTTTTTGTTTTTTTGTGAGCAATACAGTACTTAAGTAGAGCAAAAGTTATAGTGAATTATCTATCCTCCTATGTTACTCAACAAAAATACAGAGAGAAATGGCATTTTCCTCCTAGTGGTTTTAACTAAATATCAAAGAGAAGTTTGACAGTATAAAAGAAATGAAAAATTTGAGAAAACTAATCACCTCAAGGATAGTTTTATACTTCTCATAGTTGTGTTGCATGAATAAGAATATTTATTGAATATAATATATTCAATATTTTTATTAATATTATAATATTGAATAAATGAATTAGTGAATGAGGATCACCTTAAATATAGAAAAAAGTTACTACTATCTCTTACCCCACTTTCTGCCTATATTTCTTGGTGGAGAATAAGTACCCCTCTGTTACAGTTTGATGTAATTATGAATTCCAAAACTCCATATTGAATCATGCTTGTAAACTGATCTGTTTATCTGGGCATGATTGGGTTATGATTAGGGTGTTGAGCCCCGCCCCTCAGTGGGTGTGGTCTCAAGTGTAAAAGGCAAGGCAGAAGATTTGAGAAGCAGATTTTTGAGAAGCAGTTCTGATGTTGGAGAGGAGCGCCCCAGGAGAAGACAAGTGAGCCGTTCACCTGATGGTCTACAGCTGCAGCCCTGGGAAGAGAGGAACCCAAAAAGCCTGAACCCTGGCAAATGTTGGCAGTTGTCTTGCTCCAACACGTAGACTTTGGTGAGGGAAGAAACTTATGCTTTGTGGCCTGGTAACTGTAAGCTTCTACCCCAAATAAATACCCTTTATAAAGACCAACCAATTATTGGTATATATTGCAAAGGCACTCCTTTGGCTGACTAATACACCCTCCAAACCTGGTAAGGCTTGAGATTTAATTGGTTATTCTGTATTCTCTAAGTCCAGTGGCTATTTATTGAAAATGTGGCTCTATTTCCTTCACATTATCTTGGATATGTGTTTGTCCAACTTGGTGAAAGAAGATAAGAAACAGAAGTGAAAAGGTCTGGGTGGGATTGGTGTTTGGGGTAATGGGCTAGATTTTCATATACCTTCCCTGCCTACTTTTATCACTTTTTAAAGAATAGAGACAGCTTTTAGCTTATTTGGGGTATAGTGGAATGTGAAGTGGCATTTTTGAGAGGATAACATAAAAATAGCTTTCTGTAATCTTAATTAAAAGTAATTGCATGAAATTATGACAACTTAACCATTTTCCCATTTCAAAGGTAGGTGGGTGTTTTGTCCCAATTATCACAGGGCTCCAAAGATTGGCAATTTGATAACACCCAAAGAAGAATCCCAGGATCTTGCCTATCTACTGTCACCAGCCTTGTCAGGAAATGCAGTTCTACATATTCCATGTTCACCTGGCAAAAGAAACAATCCCAGAACCCCAAATTGGGATTTTGACCAGAATTTTCACCCTTGATTTGAATATGGCTACTCTTTGAATGAATTTTATAGTTCAAATCTATTTCTTTTGGATAAGAGATCTAGAGTAATATAAAATCTTCTTAAGTATTTTATCTATTTGGAATGCTCTTTAAAAAATCTAAACTCATTCCTTAATAAAATGACTGGTAAATTTAATCCAGAAACATGAAAAAGAATGCTTCAAATATCTATATGCTGAATTTCAAAGATGTTTTTGCTGGTGACAATCAGCACGAACTGCAGAGTAGATAGCTCCAAGGGAGCATCCCTCCACAAAAATTACACCAAAAAATCAAGCAAAAATGATCGCAATCCCATTGTCAAAACTCTGGAGAATAGTCAGAGGTTTACAGAAACCAAGTGAAGGCTGAATCCAGAAAAGGGCAACTTAAAATGACAGGAAAACTTTGTGATGTATTACGTACCCTTACTCTACCCAACTCTCCGGCTCAGCTGCAGTCTTGAAGAAGGCAGACTATGTTCCTAGGATAGGAAACTGATCCCAGTTTCCAGAGGGAGCAGAGTAGACCTATTTTCAAATAATTATGTTTGTCCTAAAGTCTCTGGGGGCTACCTGAAGGATCGGTGCAAGGTGCTAGCCTTTGTTTTGCATAACTTAGAACTTAGGGCAGAAAAGCAGCTATGCAGAGGACAAATGAACAGCCTGCTGCTGTCTGGGGCAAAAAGATTACAATTGAGGCCAACAATAAATACTTGGAAAGCCTGAGAGGAAAAGTTGGGAAGAAGGTTTCTTAGGGAAATTAGGGCATTCAAAAGCACTCTTATATACTGGGTAATTTAGAAAGCCACACACATGCCCCAGGCAGGGCACATGCTCAGAAAAGACCTGGGAACACCCTAAGCTTTCACCTTTGGCTGATCTCTAGGCTCTTCACAAGCAGGAAATGAAAGCTAAGGCAGAGAAGCAAACAGCCAGGCTAAGTGCAGAAGGAGTGCCCTAACACAGAGCCAATCTGCAAAACCTGGAAGAAAATTCTTTTTTTGAAGATCTTTCCTTTTTTATCCTCTCTCCCTTCTTCCCTTCTTCCTTCTCTACCTTCTTTTCCTCATTTCATTCATTTTTATCTCTTTATGCTTTTTTTTTTTTTTTTTTGGCTCCTGGAATACAAGGAATTCTCTGTCAAAACACTAGCTGAACACAAGCTAAAGTAACAAATGCCACAGAACTCATGGTTTTTTTTTAAAAAAAAGTAAAATAATAAGGAATAACTTTGAGGAGGCCAAGATTTATACACTGAAAACTACAAAACATCATTGAACAAAATTAAGGAAGACCTAAATAAATGGAATGACATCCTGTGTCCATGGACTGGAAGATTTGATATTGTTAAGACGATATTACTCCCAAACTTCCAAAACTTGACAGGCTGATTTTCAACCTTATCTGAAAGATGTAATGTGTGAGAATAACAACAAAAAAATTAATAGTAGCAAACATTTTAATACATACCATGTGTCAGGTACTGTTTTAAGTACTTTGCATGTATTTACTCTTTTAATCCTCCTAATAATTTAATGAAGGAACTGTTGGTATCACCACTTTTCAGGTAATGTCCATTAGAAAAGCACAAAGAAATCAAGTAACTTGCCCAAAGTCACCCAACTAGTAAATAACAGTGCTGGGATTCAAAAAGTCTAATCCTAGAGCCTCTGTTCTTAACCATTATATTACCACTTGTATGCTGAGAGAGAATTTATATAACTCCATATCAAAACTTTATATAAATATATAAGTTCAAAATTATGATTTTGGTGGAAGAATTAAAAAATAGTATATAAAGAAATAAACTCATAAGGATTTACCTTATGATAAAGGGGCAACTTTGAATCAGTTAGAAAAACTTTAGTAAATGGTGCCAAGGCAATTCATATATCTTTGGGGGAAAATTTAAGTTAGATCCTTGCATCATAACATCATATAAATAAATTCCAAGTGTATCAAAAGACCTAAACATAAAAAAGATTAAAGGAAAAATAGTAGAATATTTTGATATTCTTAGGGTAGAAGTCCTTTTTAATTAAAACAAAATCTAAAGCCATAAAACAAAAGATTGACAAAATTTAAGACTTTAATATTATAGAAGAGAGCATAAACACAGTTAAAAGAAAATAGTTTGTGGGAAAATATTGGCAATGTCTATAATGTAATAATGATTAATATGCAGAATATGTAAAGAATTTCAAGGACTCAATCAGAAAGAAAGGCTAACAACCCAGTATAAAAATGATAAAAGGGTACCACAGGCAATTTATAATATAACTAAAAATGTATCCCAAAATGAAAATATACTTACCTTTACTAATCAAATTAAAATAATAATGAGGTATCATTTTTCAGCTATCAGATTGGTAATATCTACTGTTGGGCAAAGGAATGAAAAAAATAACACTATTTGAAGCTATTAGTTACTTCAACATTTTAAACTTTATATTCCATTTGACGTCCAGTAATTCTACCTCTAAGAATCTTTTCTGAAGAAATACTCTCATACATTTATATATATATGAGTGTTCATTATACTATTGGGTAGAAGGGTGAAAAATTAGAACAAATTTAAATATTCAGTAGTAGAAAAATAACTAAATTTGGGGGCAGCTGTACTATGGAATAATATATATCCCTTCAAAACGATGAGGCAGGCATATGTACTGACTTGAAAAGATCTCTAGGACATATTAAGTTTTTAAAAGTCACCACATAATCCTTAAAGTAAAATCCCATCATACCTAAAAATCTGTGCCTATATGTGCATATATTCATATATTAACTTGGTAGTTATATCATGCTTTCCTCTCAAGGAGGCAGGAAAGGGGGACTTTAAACTTTTGATAGCCTTCTGTATTATTTAACTTTTGAGAATTAATATGTTCACATACTACTTTTCACAGTATAATACATCATATTAACATAATTTTGTTCATCCCTTGTCTTCCTTTTAGCCTGTATAGAATAATACAAGAAGGGCAATTTTCTTTTCATGTGGATACAACCTATCTTCCACAGGGAGTTTAGTTCACAAGTAGAAACTGAGGAAAAACACAGAAAAGAATTCTGTTTATCCTGCAGTTCCCTTTGCCTAATTTTATCCCATTACACCTAGTTAGTTCTAGTCTCCTGAGATATGTTTTACTCTTCTCTCTTCCTTGATAGTCATGTTCTTTCAATACCTAAGGAATAGTCATATGATCGTCTTTTCTGTTTCCATTCAAAAAGCATTATTGTATACATATCTATTACTGTGAAACACCTAAAACACTTTTTGGAAGCAGGCAAAATTGAAAGAGAAATAATCATAATAAATAATGTCTTCATTTTTTCTATTCTCTGCCTACCATCTGTATGTATGTTAGCTATATAAGAGGCTCTAAATAAATATTGAGTGAATTATTTTGATCAAAATATTTGGGGAGTACTTAGGCGTGCCACTTCTTCCCTGTCCATCTGTGCGATTAAGAAAACAATGGCACTGTCATTAGAAAGACCAAGGAAATAATGACCCTCTGATTTTTAACAACTCAGAAAGCTTTTCCTCTGGAAGAATCTATAAAACCGGTATTTTAATATTCACATTTTAGGTTTACTTACTAATTTATTCAGAAGCAAATATGACTATTTTTTATTTTATTTTGAAAGAAGCTTTAGATTACATAACTGTTACATTGAAAATATGGGGGGGGGAGTGGATGTGGCTCAAGCAGTTGAGCACCTGCCTCCTACATGGGAGGTCCTGGGTTTGGTTCCAGGTGCCTCCTAAAGAAAAACAAACAGAAAACAAGCAAAAAACAAAACAAAACACCAAAACAAAACGAGCAAACACAACAACAAGCAGACGAACAACAACAAAATGTAGGGGTATTCCAATGTACCCCACCCCTCCCCCTCCCATCTTTTCCCCATTAACATCTTTCATTAATATGGTACATTTGTTGCAATTGATGAACACATATTGAAGCATTGCTACTAATCATGGTCTATAGTTTATAGTTTATAGTTTATACTTTGCACCGCACAATTTTCTAGGTTTTGACTAAATGTATCTATCATTGCAATGTCATGCAGGACAATTCCAGTGTCCCCCAAATGCCCCATGTTACGCCTATTCTTCCTTCTCCCTCCCTCCCCTGAGAACCTCTGATGACCACTGATTTTATACCAATGTTACAAGTTCTTCCATTACTAGAATAGTAAAAAGTCTACTTTAGTCCATAGTTACTTTCCTCCCTATGTTTGTTCATTTCTCAATCTTGAGGATTTTGGAATGGTGATGCCCACTCTGTTTCTGCTTGAGAGGGGGCTTAGATCCCATGGAGCAGATGGATGGGACTGTCTTGCTTGCAGTTGTAGATACACTCTGTTTTTTGGGATGGGCATTGCAAATATGACTATTTTTAATATATAATTAATTAATACCATTAAAATTGAGACATGAATGTTTAGGATTATGTTATGGTTCTCATGCTGTATACCCTTGGAAAATCTCTAACCACTGTAATCCTTGACTTCATATTTAAAGGGATGCCTTTGTATTTATTTTGTAGGGAAATTATGAAGCATGATTCGGAAATGCTTCTTACAAATACTTAACTTCTGTAGGTACACTCTCTTTCAGTATATTCTGAAGAAAAATACGTATACTGTAAGTCTGCTTTCCACTTTCTAATTTATTTTATATTCGGTCATCTAATCTGTTATAAAATAAATAAATTAAAGAATTTCAAGATGTTATCTGGTCTAATGATCCACTTTTGGACAGCAGATGCTTCAAGAATCCAGGAAATTCAGGACAGAGTCATCTTCTCTGCTTGAAAATCTAGAAAAATGTAAACTTGTCATCTTCTTGTTTCTGTCACTCAGCATGAGACCCATGGTATTCAGGAAGTTCTTCGTTAAGCCCTGTTCCCCTTCTTATTGTTTTTAGTTTTAAGCTAACTGGGGTGCTCCTTGAACGTGGAGAACAGCTTAGCCTCTACTTGTATGAATATTCCTTAGACTTAAGGGACAATTTTTACTTATTAGTTATCTATTGCATCATAAATTACTCAAAAACTTAGTGGCATAAAATAACATGTATTGAGAGTGATTGTAGCTCAGTAGTTGAGCACCGGCTTTCCACGTACAAGGTCCTGGTTCATTGTCCAGTACCTCCAAAAAAAAAATTGAATAGAAATTTCTCCAAAAAGGAAATACAAATGGCCAATAAAGCACATGAAAAGATGTTCAACACCATTAGCTATTAGAGAAATGCAGATCAAATCTGCACTGAGATATCATCACACACCTTATAGAATTCCAATTATTAAAAAAAAAAACAGAAAACTACAAGTGCTAGAGAGAATGTGGAGGAACAAGAACACTTCTTCACTGTTGGTGGGAGTGTAGAATGGTGCAGCCTTTGTGGTAGACAGTTGGGTGGTTCCTCAAGAAACTAAATATAGAACTGCCGTATGATCCAGCAATCCCATTACTAGGAATCTATTCAGAAAAACTGAAAGCAATGATACAAACTGACATTTACACACAGATGTTCATAGCAGAATTATTCACAATTGCTAAAATATGAAAACAAGCCAAGTGACCATCAGCCTATGGAGGATAAACGAAATGTGGTATATACATATACAATGGAATACTATTCAGCTGTAAGAAGAAATCAGTATACATATGACAACATGGATGAACCTAGAGGACATTATGTTGAGTGAAATAAACCAGACACTAAAGGACAAATATTGTATTATCCCACTAATATGAACTAAACATGATGAGTAAGCTCATGGAGGTAAACTCAAGAGTATAGGTTACCAGGAAATAGAATTTGGGTTGAGAATGAGAACTGATGGTTAATTTATGTAGAATTTTTAATGAGGTTTATTATAAAACTGTGCAAATGAATAGAGTTGATGATAATTCATGGTAACGAGTATAACTAACACTGCTGATTTATAAATGATATTGTGGCTAAAAGGGGTAGTCAGTGAATGTAATATTTCAATTGAAAGGAACCTGGAGAATAATCTAGGGATAGTATAACAGTGATTTCAATGGTAGATGAAGATTGTGGTTAATAGTATAAGAATGTTCTTCTTTTACAAAGTGTTAAGAATATGGTGACATATGGAAAAATTATAACTAATGTAACTCATGGATGATAGTTAACAGTAACATTGCAAGTTTTTGCAGCAATGGCAAAGAAGATATACCAATTCCAAGGGACAACAATGGGAATATATAAGGGGGTTGGGGAATTTTCTGTTTTGAGTAATGAAAACGTTCTAAAATTGAGGTGATGACAGCACAACTCTGTGAATTTGAGACCCACTGAGTATACACTTTGAATGGATTGTACAAAGCATGGGACTGTATAATGCAATGAATCCTGTGGTACAAGATGGACTGTGGTTAATCGAACAAATATGAGAACGTTCTCTTATGAACTATAACAAATATATAATACTAATACAAAGTATTAATAACCAGGTGGGTTGGGGGGAAATATACCAAATATAAGATATTGGCTATAGTATTTTGACGATGGTCTTTCATAGTTTGTAACAGTTGTTTCACAACAATGCAAGGTGTTGGTGGTAGGGTAATGTATGGGAGCCTTGTATAATATGCATGTTTGTTTTGGAAGTTCACAACTTTTACTATAAACTTACTGTTTATTTATGAATGAAAACGCCAATTAAACTGTTTTAAAAATTGGAGTTACATACCAAAAATTCAATAAAACATAATTGACATTTATAATTTTTTAAAAATTGAATTGAGACCAGGTTGTATAGTCTGAATCATTAGCAAAAACAAAAGCAAAAATCTTTTTATCAATGAGAGAAAGCTACAAAGAAGAATACAAAGCAGAAAACATAAAATTAGATGACCCAAGACCAAACATACTCATTATTATGATAAATGCAAATGGTTATATCCCTATTAAAAGGCTCAGATTGGCTTTAAAAGAAACATAGAACCCAGATATAAAAAAATGGTTATGAAATAGTCAAATAAAAGACAAATGAAAATCAAACACATTCAAGTAAATACAAACTAAAAGGAAGTAGGGGCTGTAATACTAAAATTGGTGAGCAAGTTAAGTGTTGGTATATTGATTTTTAGTTGAAAAGATTGAAGTGCAGCTGCATTTAATTTCATTAAACATTATGTTATTGAGTTTTTGATCAAGAAAGATCATTCAGGCCTGTCATTACAGAAAATGCATAAATAACCTCTGGAAGTTCTGGTTATACACTTGGAATTTATGCATATGTGTGTGAAAAGAAAATCTGGTTAAGAGTGGCAAAATGTACTCATGTTTTGGAGGAAAGAAAGACAGATGTAGGTAATTGTTGCCTATCTGCAGTATTTGCCTTCCTGATTCCTAGTGCCTTGAAATTAGAGCCAAACTGGTCAAAATTCTAGAGTTAAACAGTTTTGTCAGAATCTAGATTGTCTTTCTCTATTGTGAGAGTGAGATTGAGGATAGAAGAATAGAATGACTATAATCAATGTTAACTTTGGAGGGTAAACAATAAATATTGATTCAATTATTAAATCTCCCCATATAATCCATCTTCTCTTGCCATTTATCTCTCTTTTTTTAAATCTCAGCACTGTTATGAAAGTTATTAATTAACCTTGTCCCTTATATCTCTTACTTCAGTTGCTGAAGTTGTGATCATTACTACCTCTATTGTTTATTACAATTCTATTACAGTTTTTTGCAGTATTTGTCTCTGCTATCTCTGTATCATGGCTCCTTTCATTGTGATTATGAAATCCTGTGGTACAAGATGGACTGTGGCATCCTATTGAGAATGCAAAGCAATTTTTATTTTTTAATTTCCTTCTTTTGCAGAAACATCTTTTTCTCCTGGAGCATTAAGAATCATGGCCCCTTGCTATGATCCTGGAATATTTTTCTATCGGTTTTGTTTTCCTGATTACCCGTCACAGAAAGAATATTTAGAAGCATTATGTACTTCAACAGACAGGAAGTGTCGTACATCATGGTCCTGTTCACTTGGGTTTGGTTGCCAGATTGAGTCCCCAGAAATATCAGAAAAGAAAGCTCATGCTCTTGTATCTATGCAAGGAGTCAGCACCAGTAGCATGTATTACAAGCCTAGAGAATGAGCAAGAACTTTGGCACATAGGCCAACGTTCAGATATCAAACTTTCAGTTTTACAAACCAGACACCTGTTAACCCTATCCTTCAGTATGCGTAGCTCCATTTCAGGTCTACAACTAGAGAGCAGGTTGATATGCACAATTCCTAAGTATCCAATTATCCCACCTTTAACAATCATTCATCTAATGCAACATTGATGACTTACTCTTTATTATAAGTCTATCCCTATTGTCCTTTTTTTTTTTTTGACATTAACCAGTAGGATAAATGGAAAGGCTATTACCCCCATTTTGGAATCTCCTAATCTCTGCCCAATTGTGCTGCCACTATACTTTGCATCATCTCAAGTCTTCTTGCCATCTGCCATATTATAAAAGCATACATACTCAGTCGGGACTGAGAAGAAAGAACTAATTTTGTGTACCTCAAAAAGCAGTAACTGATAGACCACATGCTGGTGAGGATGTAGAGCAACTGTGTCTCTCATACATCTATTACTGATGGGAATATAAATTGGTACTATCACTCTGGAAAACAGCTTGGCAGTTTCTTATAATATTAAATATGCCCTTACCATACAACCCAGCAATAGTACTCTTGGACTTTTTTCTTAAAGAAATGAAAACTTATGTTTACACAAAAACCTGTACAAGAATGTTCATACAGCTTTATTTGTAATAGTCAAAACTGGAAACAATCCAAATGTCCTTCAAAGGGTGAA
Source organism: Chaetophractus vellerosus (assembly GCA_004027955.1). Classification (NCBI taxonomy): domain Eukaryota; kingdom Metazoa; phylum Chordata; class Mammalia; order Cingulata; family Chlamyphoridae; genus Chaetophractus; species Chaetophractus vellerosus. The sequence goes on from PVKH010000409.1 coordinate 28,968, forward strand.
TGGATAAACAAACTGTGCTATATGCATACAATGAAATACTATTCAGCAATAGAAAGGATTGAACTGTTAATATACACAAAAACGTGGGTGACACCCAAGGACATTGTGCTCTGAGTATTTAAAAAGCCAATCTCAAAGGATTATATACTCAATGATATGATTCCATTTATATAAAATTCTCTCAAAGACAAGATTATTGGGACAGAGAACAGATCAGTGGTTGCCAAGAAGTTAGGGTTAGAGTAGAGGGGTGAGTATTAAGAGAGAGGTAAATAAAACAAAGTTGTTTCTTTGTGCTGATAGAACAGTTCTGCATTTTGATTGTGGTGATGGTTACACAAATCTACACATTGTGATAAAATTCCATAGAATTATATACACCACACCCACACACAAGAGCACATGTGAAAACTGATGAATTCTGCATAAGGTCTGTACTTGAGTTAGTGTTGTACCAACTCAGTTTCCTGGTTTTGACAATGTACAATGGTTAGGTAAGGTATTATCATTTGGAGAAACTGGTTGAAGGATACATGGAAACTCTTTTTGCTATTTTTATAACTCCTTGTAAGTCTATTTCAAAATTTAAAATTTTATTTAAAAAATCAGTAACTGTACTACAGAGGGATAGCTGCCCATTTTTTTTGATAGGTATAGACCAGTAATTCTCAAACCTGGCAGATCATCCAGGTTGCTTAAAGAACTTTGTAAATACATTCACTTCTGGACTTCCCCACCACAGACATACTGAATCAGAATCTCTGGAAATGGAACTTTTCAGAAAGCTACCTAAGGTTGGGAAACACTGTAGGAGAATCTGGTTTCTAAGCCAGGGGTAGTAGTGGAAAAGACTGGTGGATCTGCTCTGTATGAACAAATTCTGATTGTGATTTTCAGTTCTGCTCCAGTCCTTTTCGTGTGAAAATCCTCCTGAATTCTGGCAATCCATTTATTTTCAGTTTCAAGCACTAATTTGTGTGTGTGTGTGTGTGTGTGTGTGTGTGTTTATAGCTATTTCAGTGGGAAGTTTCTAGAGGCTATGTAGTTAGCCACTAGTGAATTGCCAATTTAAACCAGAAGCGGGGCAACAGTGTTCTTACAGATGGGCCTTGTCTTTACCTCATCCGTGACTTGCTTCCAGCTTTCACAGAGTTCCACTTTTCTTGATGCAGGTTTTCACATTGGTGTGGCATCAACCTAAATCACGTTTCCCCCAAGATTGGCTAGTGAGTGGAAGATAGCCAAGACACACCACAGTGAAGTCATCAGCTAGGGAAATTACATCCAAAACCTGAAAACAGCTGTCACTGAAGTTTTTGTTTATGAAAATTAGAAAAGCTCTCCCCTCTCAGCCACTGACATCCCTGATTTATTGTTTCTCTGCTGAAAATTATCCAAAGATGTTTTCAGACATTAGCTGGTGAAAGCCACATTTATCGAAAGTAGAGGAAAATGTAAAGAGCCTTATCTTTATGAGTTTCTCAGTTGGCCAGGATCTTTTTGTGTATATGAAAGTCAGTTGTGCAGATTTGAATATGACTCCTCACACTAGAAGGTACAGATATCTTATACTGTGAGGCAAGGATCACTGGACCAATAATCAGGAAATCTGAGTGTTTACCCTGACTTGCCACTAAATAAAATTGTGTCCTTGGCCTATTCACTTAACTGCTCTGGACCTCAGTTTCCTTATCTGTAAAATTTAGGAATAGAGACTAAACTAAATTAGCATTTTCAAACATTTATTCACTTATGGAATTTACAGCAAACATAATCTCATGATTATATTCCCTTCAGGATTTAAAAATAACATTGTCATTTTTTTCTTGGCATAAGATGAAATGAATTAAAGTAAAAATTCAGATTTTGCATGTTTATATTAAAGGTTATAAGTTCATTTCAATGTAATATTTATAAATAACAATTAAATAAGTTTCACCTTTTCCCATATAAAAATGATGCATAATATTTAATTTCTTTCTAAATTAATTATGTAACAGAAAGCCTAATTTTTCGACTAATGCAAATGCAATATTTTATTGAATTTGGTTACAGATACAGAGCCAAAATCTACTGATATGACCTATTGCATAAAACTTTTCATTTTGAGCATTAAAAACTAATTTTTTAAATAATTTTCAAGCTTTGTTTCTAAATAAAGATATTTCATGCTAGGAAGTGCAAGTATTTCTCTGAAAAGTATCAAAGTCAGTGTGAATAATCTTAAATCCTAATGAATCAAAAGTCAAACTGAATATAAACATATTCATTCTTTTTTTAAAAATGATTTATTTTATTTATTTCTCCCCCCACCCCTCTTTGTCTTGCACTCGCTATCTGCTCTTCGGTATCTGCTTGTCTTCTCTTTAGGCAGCACTGGGAACCAATCCTGGGACTGATATTTTAAAAATTTTTATTGTAAATCAGAAAAATCAGAGGTTATAATTATACATCTACAAAGACCCTATTTCCAAGGTCACATTCCGAGGTTCTGGGTGAACATGAATTTTGGGGGACATGATTAAACCCACTATAGTATCCATATCAAGATGTTAAAGAACAAAAAACTAAATACTATTATAGCAGCAGTATTACTACTGCTACTGTTACTACTTCTAATAGCAGAAATAGAATACAAATGTAAAGTGGAATCAAGAAAGCCAAAAATTGATTATTTTAAAAGACTAATAAAAATGATAAACTTTTATCAACATTGATCAAGAAAACAGAAAGAAGGCACAAATTACTAAATGAGGAATGAAAAAGGGCACACAACTATAGACCCTACAGATATTGTTGGTCCTAACAAGCGCTGCCTTTTGATTTAGAGTATCTATTAAATTTACATTAAAATTAATTACTGATATATTGGGATTTATATGAACCATTATTTTTTTTACCATCTTTTAAAATTTTTTCCTTCATTTTTGCCCTTTAAAATTAATTATATTTTATTCTGTTTTACTTATCTATTATCTTGTTAGCTATACAGCCTTTCATCCTTCTTTTAGTGGTTACCCTAAATACTACAAGTGTCTTAGGCTTATTAGAGTCTCATACAACTTTAACTAGTTCCAGAAAATCCTAGGACTTGACTGCTTTAATTCAATTTACCCCTTCCTACTTTCACATTATAACTATCATGAAGTTTAAGAATAAAGCAAGCCACATGAAGTACGAAAGTATTTCTATGTACCTACATATTTACCCTTTTGTTACTCTTCACATTCCTTTTAATATTTCTTTTAGTATAGGTCTGCTACTGATAAATTATCTTGGTTTTTGTTTGTCTTGAAATGTATTTATTTTGCCTTCATTTTAAAGGATATTTTCATTGGATATTGAATTCTAAGTTGCCAGTTATTTTCTTTTAGCATTTCAAAGATATCATTCCATTGTCCTCAGATTTCTGTCATTTTTCTTGAAGTCATGTGTCAATCTTGCTGTTGCTCTGTTGAAAATGATGTATCTTTTTTTAACTTAGCTGTTTATAATTTTTTCTTTGTCTTTGGTTTTGGCAGTTTTACTCTAGTGTGCCTTGGTATGGTTTTCTTTGTGTTTTTCCCAATGGGGTTTAAAATTCTTCTTGAACCTGTAGCTTGATATCTTTCATCATTCTAGAAAATTTATATTTATTATCTCTTCAGAAGATTTCCTTTTCTCCCATTCTTTGCTTCCTCCTTTCTGGACCTTGAAATGCACATTTGTTGGCTCTTTTCACTATGCCCCAATGTTTCATCTTTTCACCTTTAATCTAGATTTTTTGTACTCACTGATATATTCCATTTTAGTAATCCTCTCTCCAGCTGTGTCCAACCTGCTTTTTAACCCATCTTCTAGATTCTTAATTTTAATTTTTCCATACTTTAGTCCTAGAGTTTCCATTTGATTTTTTAAAAATAGTTCACCCGTGTAATGAAATTCTGCATTTTGTTTTTACCACTGTAGCTTTGTAGTATGTTTTGAAGTCAGGTAGTGTGATACCTCCAACTTCATTTTTCTTTTTCAATATGTCTTTGGCAATTCGGGGCCTCTTACCTTTCCAAATAAATTTAGTAGTTAGTTTTTCCAATTCCTTAAAAAATACAGTGTTGATTTTTATTGGTATTACATTAAATCTGTAGATTAGTTTGGGTAGGATAGACATCTTGATGATGTTTAGTCTTCCTATCCATGAGCATGGAATATCCTTCCATTTATTTAGGTTTTCTTTGATTTCCTTTGACAGTGTTATGTAGTTTTCTGTGTTCAAGTCCATTACATCTTTAGTTAAGTTTATTCCTAGATATTTGATACTATTAGTTGCTATTGAAAATGGAATTTTTTCTTGATTCCTTCCTCAGATTGTTCATTTTTGGTGTACAGAAATGCTACTGATTTTTGCATGTTGATCTTATATTCTCCTACTTCACTGAACCTGTTTTTCAGCTCTAGAAGCTTTGTTGTAGATTTTTCAGGGATTTCTATGTATAATATGTCATCTTCAAATAGTGAAGTTTTTACCTCTTCCTTTCCAATTTGAATACCTTTTATATCTTTTTCAGGCCTAACTGCTTGATCATACTTCTAACAAAATATTAAATAAGAGTGGTGACATTGGGCATCCTTGTCTTGTTCCATATTTTAGGGGGAAAGCCTTTAGCATTTCACCATTGAATATGATGTTAGCTGTGGGTTTTTTCATATATACTCTTTATCATGTTGAGGAGGTTTCCTTCTAGTCCTGTCTTTTGAAGTGTTTTTATCAAGTGAGGATGCTGTATTTTGTCAAATGCTTTTTCTGCATCAATAGAGATGGTCATGTGATTTTTTTCTTTTGATCTGTTAATGTGGTGTATTACATGAATTGATTTTCTTATGTTGAACCACCCTTGCATACCAGGGATGAAACCCTTTGGACCATGGTGTATAATTCAATTAGCAAGAATTTTGTTAAGGATTTTAGCATCCAGGTCCATGAGAGTGATTGTAGTTTTCTTGTGGCGTCTTTATGTGGCTTTGGTATTAGGGTGATGTTGGCATCATACAATGAGTTAGGCAATGTTCCCTCCACTTCTACTTTTTGGAAGAGTTTAAGCAGGATTGGTGTTAGTTCTTTTTGGAATGATTGGTAGAATTCACCTGTGAAGCCATCTGGTCCTGGGCTCTTCTTAGTTCCCAGATGAGACATGACTCCCAGTGGGTTTATACCCACTACTATAGTAGTATAAGTATCTCAAAGAATCCCAACTATAAGAACCTAGGGTGTTTTACTAAGACCCTGCCTAGGTAGCACCTGGACTCTACTTTTTGTTTCCCTAGCAACAAGAGTCTGCATAAAACCCTGCTCTACTTTTCAGTCATATTCTGCTTGGCTTTTTAGCCCCTGACCTCTGCAGCTTAGTGTCAATACATGCCAGGAAGCTCGGTTTTCTGTCCCTCTCTTCTCTCTGCAATCTTTTTTTTTTTAAGATTTATTTTTTTATTTCTGCTTTTTGTCTCCCCCACCCCAACCCCCCGCTGCGGCGACGCACCGAGTCAGCTTCACCGGTGAGCAGTGGCCTTGCCCACTCGTGGGCGGCTTGCCCTGCTTGCGGGCGGCTCTGCTCTGCTTGCGGGCGGCTCTGCTCTGCCCGTGGTGGCTTTGCCCTGCCCATGGTGGCTTTTGCCCTGCCCACGGCAGCTCTGCCCCGCCCACGTCGGCTTTGCCTTCTCAAGGGGTCCACCCGCCCGGAGAGGCCCCAGGAACCGAACCCAGGGCCTCCCATGTGGTAAACCGGCGCCCTATCCACTGGGCTATATAGCCGGTCCCTCTCTGCAATCTTGACTACTTAAGTTCTTGCTCCCTGGTAGCAAGTGTTCTAGTTTTTGTTTCTCAAGCCCTGAGAGTTGCAAAATGTTCTCTTGGCGTCTCTGACTCTCTTCTGGCTCTAAGAATCTGTGGTATGCAGAATATTGTGTTCATTTCAGTTCATGTCCCTGCTCTTCCAGATCTTGACCCCTCAAATCCTGGATGCCTCAGCAGCTTTTTGATGCTTTCAAGTAGCTCTTTTTTGTGTGTGTGGCTTTTCTCATTGTTCTTTTCAGAAATGTTAGTTTGCTAGAGGTTACTTCATCATATCCAAAAATCCAAAAGCCTGCCTGTTGATTTAAAATAGAAATGTCAATGATGCCATTACTACCTTTAAAACTTTAAAACCTCAGGTGATTCCAACCATGTCTAGACTAAATGTTCTCTGAGGTTATATTTAACTTTAACTTCCTATGTTTCTTTCAGGCTAACATAACGGACTTGTACACCCATCTTGGTGTACAGGAAACAGTGATTTCTCTAATGTTTAATTCTAATATCTGTTTTATCTAATCTAAAAGCACTTTACTAGAAAATGGATTATGCACATGAAGACTGTGGAAAGAGGGACAAAAATTGTGAGTTACCATGGCTGAAATGTATCTGAATTTATTTGTGAGGCAATCACAGGTGATGCAAGGGAATAGAAAGGCTCTGAAAAAAGAATATAGGAAGGAAACATGGAAATAATAGTATAGAGAGGAGAAAGTGGCAAAATAGAACTGGCAAGATAGAAAGATCAGTGGAGAACAAAAGTTACTAAGACCCTACACAGATTAATATATTCAATATACTGAGTATATATACATTTAATATATCAAATATATTCTATGCTCTGAGACAAATGAAAAATGTATTTTTAGGCAGCATTTCCTTATTTCAGCAATGCAGGTTTTTGTTGTTGCTCAGTCATCTGACTAGCTCTAAATGCCTCAGTACCTTTAGAAAAAATTGTCTATACTTATTCTATTTCACTAATGTTTATCTAAAAAGGAGGTGCACATTTTGCAAAAGTCCCTTTACCATCATAATTTCAAGAGGAGTAAAATATAACCTCTATCTTGGAAACATTTTATCTAAAAAAATCATATTTTACATAAAAAGCAATTGTTTAGCATTTAGACTTTACACAATTTTTGTGTGGACTAAGGTCCAAATTTTCAAAGCCACCTGGCCTCTTACCTAGCATGTTGAATCTAGTCTTAACTAGATTAGATTGTATCTGAATGAACCTAAAGTGACCTGCAACTCTAGAAAGCCTGGTAGAGGAATTATTACTGAAAGGAACAGATCTCAGCACTGGAAAAAATGGGCCTATGAGCACACGATTCTTCACTTCTGAGAATATCCAGTCTCTGTTCTAGCTCCAATTCAGCCCAAATTCAGGTACAAAAGAGAGCAAAAGAGAGAAAGGGAGAAGAGATAATTATCAAAAAGGCTGCGTTTTCCCCTTCTTCTCTCTTCTAGCCATTGCCTCGGTATTTGTTTACCTTATGACAGTTGATTTACAGTCATCAACACATTTCTGATGTATCTCTATTTTGACCCTTTATATAATTAGGACTCCACATAGGGTCCTGAATCAATTATGGCCACAGTACCAGATATCATAACTCTTATATTTTTAATATTAAAAATAACCTTGTAAGATACGGATTATTATTCCACTTTTAGAGACAAAGAAACCGATATTTGTGGTGCTCTCAAACAATATCATATAGCCATGAAGTAGCAAATTCTAAATTTGGGTTCAAGTGTTCTGACTTCAGACTCAATGCTATTTCTAAGATCCCAAAAGAAGTCAGTAAATACTGTTTTTGACTGAGAAAGAACAATTCCCCTAAAATGAAAGGCAGGCTTTAAATGACTTCTTGCCTTGATTCAACACTCACCACCTCCTTTTGAATGCCATGTAAGAGAAATGATGAGTTTGATTGTTGCTGTTTATAATTGGGAAAGGGTGTGACCAAATAAGCTTTACCAAACACCCAAGTTTCAATTGTCATTCTACATTTCTGAAAAGTTGAGATGTTTGAAGGTTGTTACCTTGGTTAAGGTCAGATTGAATGTTTCCTTAACAATTAGTCTTATGGGGAAGCGGCTGTGGCTCAATTGGTTGGGCCCCCGTTTACCATATTTCGATACCCAGGGCCTCCTGGTGAAGGCAAGCCGGCCGTGCGTTACGGTGAGCTGATGACCCATGCAGCCCAGTGAGGTGATGGCCCTCACAGGGCAGGAGACAAGCAGACACAGAAAAATGCAAAGCAAGTGGACACAGCGAGCACAAGCCACGAAGGGGGGATAAATAAATAAATAAATAAATAATCTTATAAAAATATAAAAATAATAATAATAATAATAATAATTAGTCTTATGTGACCCTTGTAATGATTAGGAATTCCTGGGTGAATGCTGAGGAGTCAGGGAGGGGTGAAGAGATGCCCTCTTAAACTGACAACTTCTATACCGAAAGTATTCTTCTCCAATCTGAGGCAGGTAGTATATTTGTTTAGTTTAATGACGCAAACATTTATTTGAACACCTAGGATGAGCTAGGCATTGGGGGAATAAAATATAAGCAAGCCAAATCGCCTGCCTTCAGAAGATGATAATTTAATGGAAGAAATGTTCTAACATGATAATTCATATAATTGAGTTAATTAAGTTTGGAGAAATGTTTTGCCACTTCTTCAAATTACAATACTTACTTTCTAATTACTATCAACATCCACATCTTAGTAGATTTCAGGCTGTGTTATATGTAAGCTAGTGGTTCTATTGAGCTCCCTTGAGTATGATTCTATGCTGTGGTGTAGAAGTTGGGGCAATGGAGGGAGGTAGAAGAGCTCAGCTGATTGGTCTCTAGGTGGTTTATCCTAAATTTGCCTAAGCAGCTTTGAAATTACATATTTTATATATTGAGCTTCTTTGCAAAATTCATTTTGGGGGAGAAAAGCTATGTAAAAAATTTAAATCACTAGATTATGTAACAATAGCAAAGCAATCAGACTTTATGGTAGGACACTTAGCTAAATGCTTTGTGGTCCTGCAGCAACCAGAAATCATCTCCCTGATTTGAAAAGCAGTATTGAGATAATCTGTGATTAAGATTTGATAGTGAAAAGGGTTATTATACCACCCACTTGTTTGCCAAGGAAAGGATTCTCTGAGGAGGGAGTGAGTGAACATTATAGTCTAGAAATTGTCATTTCAATTCATCAAAGAGGATTGACAAGACAGAAATGCTGTAAGAAAGCAGATGCAGCCCATCCAGGTAATGATCTAAGAGCCAGATTTTAGGCCAAGTCACATGTGACTCATAATTGTTCCAAGTGGAATAGATGGCCAAGAATGAAATATGCTTGCATCAAATGGAGTCTGTACTTATTTTTGGTGTCTTTATGTCAGCTCACAAAATGAACAATTTAATAATATAAGTAGTTGAATCATTTATAGAGTTTGGAAAAATAAAAGAATTAAAACAAAACAAGATCAACAATAAACAGCTGAGCTCTATCAAAAAGAAAATAAGGTTTCCACACAGAATGAGTGGTGAGCTATGAGAAAACATTCCTGAGCAAAAGCTTTGAGACCACTTGTTTTTGGTTTGGGTTTTAAATGGGAAAGTAGGTCAGTTGGTCCTAGAGAACATCTCCACAAAACTTGTTCTGACAGTTGATGCAATACATGCAGCAGGGGATGAGAAAAATCACATCTGAAATGACTATCTTTATCAGATTGTGTGAGATGACTAATGAGTCACAAAGGTCAGATTTTTCTGTCATTATCTTTAATTCCTTTCATGGATGTTACCTGGGCCCTTTCAGAAAATTAGTAAAAGAAAGAGCCCTTGTTTGCAGCAAACTCCTACAACCCCATCCCCATCACCCCACTCCCACGCCTGCATCCCTGAGAATTTCCATTTCTATTCCCACTCACTAAAAAACCAGAAAGGAAATGAGAGTTTGTCCAAGCTGCCTTTAGTGCAGACTCAAGCGTCCACCATTGTGAGTACTTCAGAATGAAGCACAGAGCTGCTTTAGAGCCAGTTTTG
>PVKH010000410.1:0-22500 GCA_004027955.1 Chaetophractus vellerosus
CCCCCCCCCCCCCTTTCTGCTTGCTCTTGCTGTGTGTTCATTTTTGTGTTCTTCTATGTCTGCTTTTTGTCTCCCCCTGTTGCGGCGACGCGCCAAGTCGGCCCACTGTGTAGGCGGCTTGCCCCGCTCGTGGGCGACTCGGCTCCGTTTTTCGCAGGCGGCTCGGCTCCATTCATGGGCAACTTGTCCTGCCCGTGGAGGCTTTGCCCTGCCCGTGGTGGCTTTTTTGCCCTGCCCACGGTGGCTTGCCCCCTCAAGGCAGTCTGCCCGCTTGGAGAGGTCCCCGGCAACCGAACCCAGGGCCTTCCATGTGGTGTACCGGCGCCCTATCCACTGGGCTACAGCCGGCCCCTGGTCTGCTCTTTTAACTGACAGTAGTTGTGGGTGAGAGAGGTGCCATGGGGAAGGGTAGGTACATTCATTGGACATAGACTTTCCTTTCTTCAGTGAATTACTTTGATGTCTCAATTGAAAGAGTTGAGCATATTAAATATGGTTCTATTTCTGGACTCTTATTCTGTCCCTTTGATTAATTTTTCTTTCTTTATACCAATACTATCTTCGTTTCTCTAGATTTTTAGTAAGTCTTGAAGTCAGGTAGCATAAGTCTTCTACTTTTGGTATTCTTTTTCAGGATTGTTTTGGATATTCTAGGTTCTTTACATTTCCATATGAATCTTTAAATTAGGTTATCAATTTCTACAAAAATGTCTCCTAAGATTTTTGTTGCAACTACAGCAAATCTGTTGATCAATTTGGGGAGAATGGATATTTTATAATATTGAATCTTTCAATCTGAATATTTCAATCTAGAAATATTTTTGAGTTTTATTTTGGGACAAATTACTTGGAAACAGTTTGATTCTTTTGGGTCTTGTTTTGAAACTTTATAAGGCAGGAGCAGAGCTGCATTTCATCTAGGGTTAACTTTTTCCCAGTACCATCTTTTTAGTACTCTAATAAATGCTTCCTGAATTATTAGATTTTTCACTGTGGTTGAGGGGAACAAGTACTATTCCCAACCCTGTGTGAGCTTTAGGCATTGTCTCCTTTAATCCTTTTCAGTAGTTCTTTCCAGGTCTCTGGTAGTTTTCTCACAAGCATGTATTGATCAGTATTCCCTTAAATACCTATGAGGAACCCTCTGCAGATCCTTCAGGGTTCTCCCCATGTGCATCTCTCACCTCTCCTTTACTTTGCCCTGGGAACTCCAGCCATTTTGGCTTTCCTCAACTCACAGAACTGTCTCCTGAACTCAGGAGACCACTGGATCCTGTCTGTGTTTCCCCTCCCATTGCTGTAGCCCAGATCCTTTCTTCACCTAGTATGGCTAGGCCATTTGTCAAGGCGTTTCCTCTCAAGGATCACTGTTCTTTGTTGCGTGATATCTGATGACTTTATTGCTGTTATATCAGTTGTTTCAGACATAATAGTATATATAGTCCCGGTTATTCCATCTTGGCTGGAAATAAATATGCTGGAAAGGGTCATACTTCTATTTAAAAAAAATATATTGCCTCACCCTTTACAAAGGAAGTTCTATAGAGTAGAGATTTTATGCTGTTCATTTAGCATCGAAAACCATAGTTGACATATAGTAGGCACTAAGTAAGTACTTTCGAATGGATGCATGTTTCTTTCTTTTACACTTTCATTCTAAATGTTGAATAGCAAATAAAATACTTTATTTAAAAGAGCATTTTCTAAAGGGTGCTTTGGAGCACCAGTCTCTTGATTGTTTATAAACAAAGGGTTCTGTAGTGCAATAAATTTGGGAAATGTTTAAGTACTGAAATCCTGTGGTAAGGAAATGTTTGCTCAACCATGAGTTTTCCAACTCATTTCACCAAGGAAACCTGTCCCCCCCCCAAAAAAAAACAGCTGATAACCTGTTATAGAATTTATACTTTCTGGAACACATTTTAAGGAAATGGTAATCTAAACCAATGTTGAATGTTGTGTAATCAAACTATGTACATTTATCTTTTTTCCTCTTATTTTCAGGTGTTTCTGTATTATAGATTAAATGTGATGATTTTGTGATTTTAAAGAGCTTTATTGAACTGTAATTCACATAACATTCATTTAAAATGAACAGTTTGGTGGCTTTTAGTATATTCACAGACATGTGCAACCATCACCATAATACATTTTAGAACATTTTCATCACCCCAAAAAGAAACCCTGTACCCTTTAGCTATCATCCTACTATTTCCCCCCCTCCTCAATCTCATTACCTAGCTCTCAGTAATCATTAGTCGACTTTCTGTCATCATAACTTTGCCTATAAACATTTCTGGACATCATTTCATATAAATGGAATTATACAATATGTGGTCTTTTGTGACTAGCTTCTTTTATTTTGCATCATGTTTTATCCCTCATGTAGCATGATCAACACTTCATTCCTTTTGGTGACTGAATAATATTCCATTGTGTGTATATACCACCTTTAGTTTATTTCTTCAGTTGTTAGACATTGGACTTCTTTTTACCTTTTGGCTATTGTGATTAATGCTGCTATAAACATTCGTATACAGTTTTTATGTGAAGACATATATTTTCATTTCTCTTGGATATGTACCTAGAAGTAGAATTTGTTGGTTACCCGGTAACTCGTTTAACTATTTGAAGAACTGCAAGACTGTTTTCTAAAGACTGTTTTTTTTTTTCTCTTCATACTTTTAGCAGGGTCAAAGGAACAGGCTTCAATTGATTTGTCATTGTTGTGGACAATAGTTAAAATAGTTAAAAACAGTTGATATTAGCTCTGGGACCATAATATCTTGATGGCTTTTCTTTTTTAAGATTTATTTATTTATTTCTAGCCCCTCCCTTGTTTGCGCTTGCTGTCTGTCTCATTGTGTGCACTGTGTCTTCTCATCTACTTTTTAGGAGGCACCGAGAACTGAACCTGGGGCCTCCCATGTGGGAGGGAGGCACCCATTTGCTTGAACCACATCCGCTCCCTGCTTGTTGTGTTTCTTGTTGTGCCTTCTCATTGCGTCTCCTTGTTGCATCATCTTGTTGTGTCATTTCTTTGCGTCAGCTCGCTGTCTTGCTTGTCTTCTTTAGGAGGCACTGGTAACTGAACCTGGGACCTCCCATGTGGTAGGCGGGTGCCCAATGGCTTAAGCCATATCTGCTTCCCTTGATGGCTTTTTATTAATATCAAATCAGATGACATTTGGCTGAAAGTTCCATTAAAATAAATAGAAAATGATATGTCTTAATTGAACTAAATAAGGAATGCAGTGAAAAATAGAATTAATATTATTGATTTTAAAGCATTTCATGCAGTAACATTCTTTTTTTTTAACAATTTATTGAAGTATATCATTCACACATGAACATACATAAACTATGTGTACAGTAAACATCGGGAACTTACAAAACAAACATGCATAACATGCAGGGCTCCCACACATTACCACCCCCCCCCCAAACGTCCTGCATTGTTGTGAAACATTTGTTAACAAATTATGAAAGAACATCGTCAAAGTATTGTTACTAACTATAATCCATATCTTCCTCCCCTATACATTTTTTAAAAGGATTTATTTATTTATTTACATGTATCCATTTTTACCTCCTCCCCCACCCCCCGTTTTTGCTGTTTCTGTGTCTATTCACTGGGCAACTCTCTGTGTCTGTTTCCTGCCCTCTCTTCTCATCCTTCTCCTCCTGTCTTCACTGAGATTTGATCCTCGGAACCTCTGATGTGGGAGAGAGGTGTCCTACCAACTGCGCCACCTTAGTTCCTGGTTTTTCGGCATATCTCGTCTGGCTCTCCCTTATGTCACTCTCCTGTTATATCATCATCTTGCTGCGTGGCTTGCAGGGCCTGGTGGCACACCAGTTTGTGGGGCCTGGCGGCACACCTGTGCACGGGGCCTGGTGGCCCACACGCCTTCTTTTTTTTTCTTTTTCTTTTTTTTCCTTTTTACTGGGAAGTCCCGGGGATTGAACCCAGGCCCCTCTCTATGGGAGATGGACGCCCAACCATTCAAGCCACATTTGTCCCCCTGCTATATCTCTTAAGGTTGACCAAAGATACCCAAAGTTACAGACTTTTCTCATACAGGATGGTCATATAATAAATCAGTCTTAGTTTATCACTAGCATTCTAAAAACCAGGCCTAGGGAGAAAAACTGGGTCTGGGGACACATGCATGGTTTCTAATATAGCAAATGTTTAGCCAACCCTGATTATCACAAAATCAGGTCAGCGAGAATATTCGCATAGTAACATTCTTTTTATCCCCAAATTTCACTCCATTAATTCTGATCTACCACAGACATTTCCCTTTGCCATTAACCCTCAGACACTACAAAATGACTATTAGCTGAGGAAATTGGTGATGGACAACTGGAATATGAGTGGCTTTTCATTGCAAAGGCGCTCAGGCAAGAATGGTGATAGGTGATGAGAATATAAATGTTAATTGGGATATGTTTAGAAAAGTAATTTTTAGACTCCTTGCATCGGGGGAAAAGGATGAAGCAGTTGTTTTTAAATTATGTTTCTTTTATACTAGGAATTGGTCTTCTGTGCAGGTCGGCTAAAGAGGTGAAGGTCTAACTTCTTGAGTTGCTTCATAACAGTTCTGTTATTATCTTTTTGACATAGAGTTCACCAAAACTTAGTCTGAAAAGAGTTCTTTTCTCTTTAATAAAAAGTGGTTAATTGCAGCTACTGGTATAGAGCATGGAAACTTGGGTGTTTTTTTGACAGCTATTTGAGAGAATCACTTTTTCTACTAAAGATAGCATGTTGCTTCCTGAATCAGAAATGTGGTGATGGGGCTTTTTCAAAATATGATTTCACACTTTTCATCAAGGACTTTATACATGTGATCAAGTACATCTGAAAATAAACAAAAAGAAAATTTCATTGAGGCTAATTTTATGAAAATTTTTTCATCCAATATTCCCCTTTATGTTGGTTTTATATCTAATGTAAGTGTTTTTCTAATTATGTTCCAGGGTTTAATGCTATGTTTATTTACTTCCCAGGTGCCAGGTGAGCCCCACGTGACACAAGAATCATCATCAGCACTTTATTAGTGATGGATACTGAGAAGAAACCCGAGAATGATGAAGATGAAGATATCAACAAAGAACCAAAAGACTTGAGAAATATTTCTTCCCATAATGTAGCATGTGAGCCCATATCTGATGTGATAGCAAATTCTTCTTTACAGGAAGCATACAAAAATCTTAAGAAGAAAGAAGCGAATTCTGCAAGCAAAAGAGGTTTTTCAGAGTCATTAAACTTTGACAGTGTTGTTATTGTGGAAGAGAGAAAGAAACATGCTTCCAAACGAATGAAATTAGATGGGGCAGAGTCCCTTAAATCTGAAGAGCAGGGTGTTCATGGATTTGAAACCTCTGACTGTTCAGTTACAGAAGTGGGTATCCCATTAGAGGAAACCATGAAGGAGGCCTTACTGAATGACTGCGTGGATGGAGGCAGTTGTCTTCCCAATTCCTTCTCCCCTACTTGTGATTTTAGCAAGGTTGATGATGTTTCTCTGAAAACAGATACTGAAAAAAAGACTGCTCAGGAAATAGGTTCCCTTGATTTGGAAAGAGACTCTTCTTTCCACCTGAAAGAAATTAGTGTTAGTTGTACACTTGGAAATGTTGATACAGTTCTCAAATGCAGTGTATGTGGTCATTTGTTTTCTTCTTGCTCTGATTTGGAAAAGGATGTTGAATGTCATATGCAACAGTCTAAAGAACATACCTGCTGCCACTGTAGCCACAAAGCAGAGGGCACTTCAGCTGTGCACATACATATCAGACAAACACAGGGGCCGCAGCAACTCTTTTCTTGTGATCTTTGTGGTTTTCAGTGTGTTGAAGAAAGCCTGTTGAATGCACATTATCTTGGCAAAACACATCTCCGGCGTCAGAATCTTGCTGCCCGTGGAGGATTTGTACAGATGTTAACAAAACAGTCTTTTCCTAAAAAACCCTGTACCATGGGAACAAAAAATGTTCGGGCAAAACCAAGGGCTTCTAAACCAATAGCCAAGAATAGTGATTCAAAAGGATTATGCAATGTTGGAAGCAAATATAAAGATTTTAGGGGAAGCATTTCTAAACAGAGTGGTAGCAGCTGTGAACTTCTTGCTGAAATGATGCCATCCAGAAATACTTCTTCAGAAAAAGTAGAGGTTGTTGAAGAAAATGCTATTTCCCTTGGTATAGCTCGAAATCCTGAAAACCAGAGTAAAACGCTAGGAGCATTAGTGACTTCAGAGAGTCTGTTAGATAAATTGGAGTCTACCAAAAATATCCTACAGACAGTGCACAGTGTCAGTTCAGGCATGAGACCAAGACCTGAGCGAAACATTCTGATGTTGGGTAATAGTTTTCGAAGGCGGAGCAGTACTTTCGCCTTGAAAGGCCAGACAAAGAAAAGGTTTACTCTTTTAGGAATTAATAAAAGAGGCACAAATGAAACTCAGAGGATGTATATGAAACGCTTTCGAGCACAGCTGAAAACAAGTGATGCAGAGCCAACAATGAAACAAGTGGAAATGAATAACACTATCCAGAGTTTGTGTGTGACTACCTCAGAAGCCCAGGAACTTAAGCAGGACAAGAGAAACTCCCATTTTCCATGCTCCATGCAGCTTGACTCCCAGACTGTGAAACCGTCTTCTGACCAGCAGGTGTTGTGTAATTGTACAGACTGTGGTCAGATAGCTACAAATAGGACAGCTTTGGAAATCCATGTGAAAAGGTGCCATGCACGAGAGAAATTTTATTGCCAGACATGTGATTTTTCAACTCTGTCAAGGAGGGACTTAGATGACCATTTGCACAAAAACCAGCATCAGCAAACTGCTTCCGTCTTCACTTGTCAATGTTGTCCATTTATTTCCTTGAGTGAAATAAATCTTAGAGACCACATGAAGGACAAGCACAGTATGGGTTTTCTTTGTTCTCCTTGTAATCTGTTCTTCTTGTCTGAGAAGGACATGGAAGAACACAAAACATCTGAAAAGCATATTAGCTTATTGGTTCAGCCAAAGACTTCTCAATCATTTAACAGTGATTCAGTTTCACAGACTTTACCTTTAAGTCCTTCAGAATCAGAAAACACAGACTATTCTATGAATACGTCAGGGAAAGCAGCTCAGGAAGAACCAATTAAGTCCAGGGTAAGCCATGGAAATGAAGTAAGGCATTCATCTTTAAGTAAGCCTCAGTTTCAGTGTAAGAAGTGTTTTTATAAAACAAGATCTTCCACTGTTCTTACAAGACATATAAAGCTTCGACATGGTCAGGACTATCACTTTCTTTGTAAGGCATGCAATCTTTATTCGTTGAGCAAAGAAGGAATGGAGAAACACATTAAAAGAAGCAAGCACCTTGAGAATGCTAAGAAAAATAATATTGGCTTAAGCTTCGAAGAATGTATTGAAAGGGTGTGTATAGGTGCAAATGATAAAAAGGAAGAGTTTAACATTCCTGGAAATGGAAGGATTGAAAGCCATGTAGAAGGTGTGCAATTGCAGGAGCATTCCTATCGTGAGAAGAACATACTAACTGCTAAGGAACTGTCACAGTCTGGTATAATCACCAAAGATAATGAATTAGCTTTGACCAGTACTCCAAAGAGAGGGAGACCTAAAGGTAACATATCAAGGACATGTTCACATTGTGGTCTTTTGGCCTCTAGTATTACGAACTTGACCGTTCATATTAGACGAAAACACAGTCATCAATATAGTTATTTATGTAAAGTGTGTAAGTATTACACTGTAACAAAGGGAGATATGGAACGGCATTGTGCCACCAAGAAGCATAAAGGACGTGTAGAAATAGAAGCAAATGGAAAACAAAATTCAGATATCATTGTTGGTCCAGAAGGAGGTAATCTTGAAGCCTGCAGAAAGAATACCAATTCAGCAGTGACCATTTCAGATGAACATGCAAACAGGTCAGCTGAATCAGATACTTCCATTTTAGAAAAGCCAATGATAGATCATGGAAATCCAATTGAAGTTGAAGTTGAAAATGTATTTCATTCTTTAGATGGAGAAGTTAACAGTCATCTTATTGATAAAAAGGAACAATTATCTCTAGAAGCAGAGGACCTTCTCCAAGAGGTGGATGTATGTCCCCAGAGAGGTGTTTCAGAAACAAGTGATAATAAATGCACACACTGTGCATTTAATGCCCACTCTTCTGCTTCTCTAGAACTGCACATAAAACGGAAACATACAAAAGAGTTTGAGTTTTATTGCATGGCATGTGATTACTATGCAGTCACTCGTCGAGAGATGACTAGGCATGCAGCAACAGAGAAACACAAGATGAAAAGGCAGTCCTATCTTAACTCTTCCGCTAATGTAGAAGCAAGTTCTACAGACATGCCCAAAAACATTGTTATAGCTGAAGAGGAGCATCAACCACGTTGTGAAGAGTTTCAAATAATTTCTGATCAGCCATCACATACTCTTAAAATTAGAAGTGCTACTGATTGCTCTATTTTAGATGCTAATACTAACATAGATATGTCTAAAGTACTCTGTGCTCCTGATACTGTAGAAATTGAGACTGAGGAAGACTCTAATTTCAGTGAAGATCATTCCTTTTGTGAGACTTTCCCACAGCCTCTTGTCAAGGATAAAGTTATGAAGCCTGAGGGGTTGGTATCCCTTGATATTTCCTCCAATTATGGCTCCCCAAGTAAGCTTCAGACTGAAAATTCAGGAAGCTCAGCTTTGAATTGTGAGGCAGCAAAGAAAAAACACAGTATATCTAATGACATCGGTGATCCAAGTAGGTATGGTGAAGACAGTGGGGGAGATAGAGGAGATAATGGTGATAAAGTCATTAGGAAACACATGTGCCCTGATGTAGGTGGAGAGCATTCAGCTGAAGGCACTGTTCCTGTTGTGATGAGAATAACAAGGGGACAGCGAAGCCTGGATAGTAATGACCAGAACAAAGTTGGAAGTGCACATGGGTCAGAGGTTTTGGGAGGTCTGCCAGAAGACCCCGCTCTGGAGAACAAGGAAATTCTGTTGAATTCACATGAAACTAAAATTATTTTGGAAGAGGATGGTCCAGCTTCTGATAGTACAGTTGAAGGTAATGATGTTTATGAAACCATCATCAGTATTGATGACAAAGGACAGGCCACATACAGTTTTGGCCGGTTTGATTCTTCCATAATAAGAATAAGGAACCCTGAAGATGGTGAATTGGTAGACCAGTCAGAAGAAAGTCTGGTAGCAACTGGGGTGAGAATTAGTGAGTTGCCCTTAAAAGACTCTGCCCAAGTTGTGAAAAAGAAGAAATCTGAAGGCAATTCCTTTGGTGAATCAACACGAATTCGATGTGATGATTGTGGCTTCTTAGCAGATGGTTTGAGTGGACTAAATGTTCACATAGCCATGAAGCATCCTACAAAAGAGAAGCATTTTCATTGTTTACTGTGTGGAAAATCATTTTATACAGAAAGCAACCTTCACCAGCATTTGGCCAGTGCTGGTCATATGAGAAATGAGCAGGCCAGCGTAGAAGAGCTTCCAGAGGGAGGGGCCACCTTTAAATGTGTCAAGTGCACAGAGCCCTTTGATTCTGAACAGAATTTATTTCTACATATTAAAGGACAACATGAGGAATTGCTACGGGAGGTGAATAAGTACATAGTGGAAGACACTGAGCAAATCAACCGTGAGAGAGAGGAAAATCAAGGAAATGTTTGCAAGTACTGTGGGAAGATGTGTCGGAGTAGCAATTCGATGGCGTTCCTAGCACACATTCGCACCCATACAGGTATGTACACCCCGCAGCAAACCCGTGTTTACCTCTTAGTACAAGTAAATGAGGAAGTACAAGCATTTGTTCCAATCCAGTTACTCAGTCTGTCCCTGCAACTGTTGTTGGCCTGTCACATCATTCACAGTTCACTGCTGTGGGTCCTGTGGTTCTTTGCTGTCAGTCACTGATGCCGTGTCACACTTTTAAAGGTAATTAAGCTTCAGTGATCCCAATGGCAGGTAATTTGGGAAATTTCTTTTAATTTTGTTAAAAATTAAATTCCTTTGTTGGATTCTTTTTTTTTTTTTTTTTTTAGGAGGTATTGGGGATTGAACCCGGGACCTCGTACATGGGGAGCAGATGCTCAGCCACTGAGCTACATCTGCTCCCCCTTCATTGAATTCTGATGCCTTTGTTAGATTCTTGTCTCTTATATCTTCTCAGTCATTTCTAAGTTCTAATTATTTGGTTTTCCAAAGTGTATATTAAGTGGCACTTTGTGTTTACAGAGGACATATTAAATGTCTTTTGAGAAATGTTATAGTAAAAATTTTCTTAAAATTTTAGGAATTTAAAAATATTCATTGCCATATATTTTGATATCTGAAAGTTTAAATCCCAGGCAACAAGATTCTACCTTCAAGGATCAAAATCAGTCATCACTTTTCAAAGATAATATGTCCTGGGGACTTGGTGTTTGTGACTCTAGCACCTGATTTAGTTGCTGTGGTCTGTCACACTTAGCATCCCATTTTAATGTGAAATTTTAGATAGAAATTTTAAAAAACTTTTTTTTTGTGGAAAATGCTTAAGCCACTGCTCTAAATTTATGTAAAAATCCACTGCACTGTTTCTATAAACCTGCCATACATTCTTTATTTTAAATAGACAGCTTTTCTAAATCATTGTGCTTTGCTTAGACAAGTTCTGTCTCTGTGGTTGAATTTATGAGTGGATTTGAATAATAAATTCACATTTCAATGAACATATTTTCATTAAAACTGTAAGGTTTATTTTACTGTACTTTTAAATAATGGCTTATTATTGAAGCTATACTTTAAATTAATGCAGTTTTTGAAACTTAGTGCATGGTTACAAGGAGGAAGACAAAAGAGTATGAGACATTATTAATAGTTCAGCATGATTAAAGATAGATAAAAGTTTTTCATTGAAGGAAGTAACAGGGCAACCTGCAGAAGACTAACTAACCTTTGTAAATATAAATATTGTGTTCTTGGTCCCAACTATTCTTACGTAGTAGACCCATGGTTAGGTATACGTTCAAAAACTTATTGGCCTTATTGATGCCTCTGTTAGTACCATGTTGCAGCTCACTTTCAGAAATTTCATGGTGTTAGAAATCAGGCTTGTTCACACACACAGAAAATATGTACTTCCTTAACATGCCCTCTTAAGGCAGATAAAACTGAATAAAACTAAGAGGAAGATGCTAATGGACCTCTTTTTAGAATTCTTTATGCAACTGTCTGGTCAAGACATGTTGCTTATAATTGATGTGTCCATTACTTGAATTCTCTTGTAATTATAGTCAATAAGTCTTGTAAATGTGTTAAAGCTCACTAAAAGCATACAAATTCAAGAAGAGAGTAAGGCTAATAATTTAAAATAATCAATGTAGGCATTTCAGCACTTAATTTCCCTTGTGTGTTGATAGCTGATCATTCTTAATCCATTAAGATTTATTTAGTCGTTTACAATGCAAAATAGGTTTGCACTGGTCACTTGTGCCATTTGAAAATGTCCACCAGGTTAAGTGCAGAATGTAGCCCATTAGTCTTCCTTGACTATATGTATTAATTGCATTTAAAATCAAGTTAATGTGGATGTGAAAGTGAGGTAACTATCAATATGTGACAAAGTAACCCTACTTATATAAGTTACATCATTGATTGTAACATTTAGTAAAAGTTAGCGTACTTTTAAACATCTTGTGTTGGTCTTATCAGTGAGTGCGTTTTTATTGTACTTTGAAATGGCTTTTAAAAGAGCAGTTTTCCTGACTACTCAATACCAGTCTACCATTTCAATTTTGCAAGTCATTTCTTTGGGGGAGTTGCTTTCCAGGTTTTAATCCAAGATTTCTTCTTGTAGCATCTTAAAATGAATTGCTTTTCTGCTACTTTGCTTACATATGTGAATTAGTAATGCAGGGATGGATATTAATGGTTAGCTGGACAAGGGCTTACTCTTCCAATCCCAGTTTTTATATTTTGTGATTTACTGTATGTTTTGTATAACCTTTTCTTCCCATCCTTAGCACAATAAAAGCAGCACTGTAAGCAATAAATGAGTTTTGGTTATCAAGAATTGTGGGAGAAGTGCATCCTAGAGTTTTCCATTGCCTTTGCCAGTAGGAAGCAGTTAGCATGACCAGAAAGGGCAGTCTTTTCCTTTCACGTTACATTACTAGTACAGAAATTGCTGTTTGTTTTCTCTCTTGCACTGTTTGGTATTTTAAAGATTTTATTTCATGTAACATGGAAGATCTCATGAAGCTCGAAGATTATCTGAAGCCACTTCTTTTGATGGTCAGAGTGCACTGGTCAACTTGTGCCATTGTAAATGTTCATTGAAAAAATTCTAACAAACATGATAATACAGAAAACAAATCAGCTGGAGAACAGATTATTAAGAAACTAATCTATCTGTAGACTGTTTGCGTCGTGAGAACAGGGTCTCTTTTCACTTCTTCATTTCCATACCCCACACATAGGTGGCTCTCAATATTATTTGTTGAATGAATGAGTAAATTAATGAGATGATGAATGAACGAATGAAGCTTTTAAATGTTTAGGGGGGTTGTAGAATTTAAGGCTATAGTTAAGAAACATTAGATGATGTATTGTATATATTTTGCATGATTTAAGACCAAATTTTTTGTTTTTTTTTCTTTTTAGTGTTAATGCTACATCCATGTGTGCATAGCAATTAGTATTGACTCGTAATTGAGTAAAGCCTATATAGGCTGAGTGAAATCTTAGTTCAGAAAGTCTTTGGAATTTCTTTTTGATAAAATAATATACCAGAAAGTTAGAGAGCCTCTTTAGTATTTCCCTTATTAAAAAAACCTCACAGGCCAAATTAATTCATATAGAAAACCTACTGAGGACAATGCTAGTCTAAGGAATGGAGCTAATTAAAATAGTATTGAAAGTTTATAATAATCAAAATATTATTAAGAGAAAGACAGTTTTAGAAATACGTGGTTTTATAAAATTTGTCTTATAAATACTATGCTTGGATTTATTTTGGAATGCGCATAGCAAGCTTAAACACTGAAATGTTATCAGTTGAAAAAAGAAAAGGAAAACTGGCATTTTTTTTCTTATTCATTAAATATTGGCTCCAGTCTGTGAGTATTTGAATTTTTATGGCACAGAAAGGAGATGTTAACACAGTCCACTCTGAATAAAAGTTATGAAAAATAGTTCAAGGCCTCAGTGATTTCGGGATGAAAGCAGTCAACAACATAACTCTTTTCTGTGTTGTCAACACACTGTAGCAATGATCACCAAAGCCTGAAGTAACTAGACTTTTTCCCAAAGGATCAGGTACACTAAGTTGAAAACATCAAAGGTCTTGAATCCAGCCCTTTGTGACACCTATGATTACAGAAAGAGGATGTAATTTACAATTTACTTGCTGTGTCAACAAAGCTAAAACTTACTTTAAATATACCAACCAAGGTTGTGATACAGATATTGGGAGAGCATTATCTTCTTTTTTTTGTCGTCTTGGTATTACTGTTTATGAATAATTTTCTTATGTATTTAATGAATTTTAATTTAATGTTCAGGTAAATTGATTCTTCTCACTTTTCAAAATTTTCTGCATAGATTCTGAGTTGAAAGGAAATGTTTCAAAGTAGTGATAGGCTTAGTATTATCAGAATAATTTAAATAAATTGTAGTTTCTAATGTGATTGATAGAATGTGATTGCTGTAAGTTGCAGTCTCAACCTGCTTTTGACATTTAAACATATAAAGCTGACTTGATATAACCATTCAGGTGCTAAGTATATTTTACATCTAGTTCTAACAGTAGCAATGGAAGTATTAAGAGCTCTGGCTTCATTGTCATTGAACTGTGAAATATTCAACCTTGTCTGCCAGTGCTTAATAATGTGGACTTTTTTTTTTTTATTTCTGCTAGAAGATTAAAATTAAATGCTTCAGTTTTTTTGGTCAGCTTTTTGGGAATTAAATTGAAATTTAAGACTCAAATTTTTTACTGAGTGCTTCAATTTCAACAAAGTATTCTTGGAGGAATTTTTTTTTCCCAAGGGCAAGGCACAAAGGTTCATTGATCAAATATGATTTATTGTAATTTTAAAATTTGAGCTCTTTTTTGTGTATTTATTAAAGTACACATATTTTATAGTATGTCTAACTATTTTAGAAGAGGTATTTCACCATATATGTACTAAACATGATATGAAAAATCTGGAAACATATTGTACTGATTTAAACTGGTTTTTAGGATTTTGATTTCCTAACTTAAAAAGATTTAGTGGTTAGAAAATAGGAAAATGGGTATATACATGTTATATGTTAAAATAATTGAATCTCAGTAATGTGGATATAGATTATCTCTATTACTGTGTTTATTATAATCTATCTGTTGCTGCCAGTAAATTTTTTGTCTTTGAAATAACTATTTTCCCATTATTAATTTATGAAATGATTTTAAAAAAATTGTTGGTACCTTTTATTTCTTTTATGTTTAAGTATTTGTTCTTGAAATAAATAATAGCCAAAATGTTCAAAATATTTCTGGTTTGCAGAATCATCACAGGTTCTTGACTATAAAATGAACATAAAAATGTTATTCATTGACTGTATATGCATGCATTTTATGTTATTGAAATAGTAACGTAATGAATCATTTGGTATAAATAGAAAAAAACCTGAAATACTTTTGTTAATGTGAATAAACTCAAAGCTGGAGAAATATGAGGAAACTAGGAGACAACCACTGAGAAATTTGGTTGATGATAAATATATATTTAAAAATATTACATACCCTGTATGCATTTGTGTTCTTAAAATGTTCCATTTTAAACTGCTTGACTTTAAAAGGTGTTTTTGTGAATTATAATATAAATATTTAAAATTAGTTGCTTATCTACTTAATACTGCTCAACTGTATCACTTTTGACTTTAAATCTTAGAAATATTATTGGAAGTTAGGAACATGCACTGAAACATTATAAAGTCTTGTAGGTGGAATAATTATGGAATGCTGGTTTATTGAAGTTATAAATGAATTCAAGTCTTCCATTTTGGGGACAGAAATTCTTAATTAGATTAAAGGTATGATTTAACATTTACCCTTCTTTTTAAACTATATGTAATGTATTATTCAAATTCAAATCATATTTTATGTTAAATTTACTTAGGATCAAAGCCATTCAAGTGCAAGATATGCCATTTTGCAACAGCTCAGCTTGGAGATGCCAGAAACCATGTCAAAAGGCACCTTGGGATGAGGGAATACAAGTGTCATGTCTGTGGGTGAGTAAATCCAAATCACCTCTATGTGGTTAAGTGGGAAGCATGTACAGAGTATGCATTGTTTCAGAATTCAAAACTGATATGAGTAAGAGTGGCTAAAATTATGCATGCGTATCCTCCTTTCCATTGTTATGGTAAATTCCTTAAATACAGTTATGACATTCTTCTTTCACTTGCAATCCTGTACTGAAGATGAGCAATTTTATGGGCTACAGGGTCAATTTGAACCTGTAATCTGTAAATTGACTAAATTATAGGATGTTCATTCACATTGCCAGAGAGAACTGTAAATTCCATTTACAAAGACAAAAAATATATATATAGCTATAGGAGTGTATATGTGTGTGTTTTTCTTTTGCTATACTACTTTAATTTTAATCACATTAATAGCTCTTTGGATCCATTGGACATATCCTATAAGAGAAAAACCAGTTAATTTCAGACAGCATGTCTACTGATTGTCACAGAAGTGAAGCTTCGAAAGCAGTGTGTAATGTATGATTTTGTGTAACTTTGTTTCAAAACTTGCTGTTTTCCTTTTTAGTTAATGGTTATCCCTCTAAAGATTCATTCATAATGTTTAATTGTCACTCAATGTATTGCATTTATAGGAAGCACTGAGAAGCCTTAATGCAAGACTATTTAATTTAGCAGAAATGTTTAAAGAGTTTTAAAATGCCATGAAATATATGGTATATTGTAGGACATTCAAAGTTGAATTTTAGTACCATACTTCTGATTAAAATATTTTTTAATATTATTATGCTAGAGAAATTAACTAATAAGTGTGTGATATAAAAACACTTTATGTGAAACCGGAGAAACTGCAATTCTTATAGCTAATTCACAAAATGATATACAGATTTCATTAAATTATCCAATACACACATGTTAGATTTGTTTTTTAGGAGAAGATTCTTGTTCTGGTTGGCCCTTCCATGTAAATATCTTGTAAGTCAAAAACAGGTTCTGCTTTTTGTTGGACAGTACATTTCATCCCAGGGTTCAGGTGCATTTTTGACCCTTAAGAGAGTTTTACAGTTAACTTTGCAAGCAGTTTTACTAACCATGGTTTGTGATTTATTCGTTGGCAGAATTGATGGTTCAGTGACTTGCAGCTAAAGTAAATGAAGATGAACCTTTGCCCTAAAGCCCCTGAAGATCAGTGGGGGAATGAGTTTTGTTACTACTGATTTTAGCTGCAAGGGTCAAGTGCCAAATGGTTCATTTTAATTGCTCTAGGTCTTGAAATTTTAAAAGAGACCTCATTTATTGTTTTTACCTGTGTGTTAAAGGAAGGAGGACAGCCCAGACTCCATTAAAATTTTGCTATTAAATGGCAGTAACAGCTTTTTCCTCATTGTTGTGAAATAAGTAAACAGTTTTTACATACTCTGTTATTAGAATTCTAATTCCATTCATTTTTATTAGGGTTTCTGAAATGCTGGGAAGAGAAGAAACCTTTTCAGAGGACAGTTTCTAACAAATATAGCATCAAAAAACAATACATAATTGACTGGCTTTGATTATATAATCTGAACAGTGCACACTTGGCTTAGCTAATTGCTTACCGCACAAGAGTGAAATGTGCTGGCAGTTCAGATATTTGATTCTCAAGGTACAGAATTATGAATAAGTGTGCACGTGTGGGGTTCTGTGTGTTACGTGTGTCTGTGCGCAGGTGCTTGTGTAGAGAAGGCATTCTAGGTACCAAGTTTGTCTCTCTTAGAATTATGGTAGTCATTGAATTTTATCTGGTTATGAATAATAGTTCCCATTATTTTTTAAGTTTGATTTAACAGTTACGTAACGCTAATTTTAACAGGGAAGCTATTTTCACAGTGAAGCTAAAAATTCTGAAGAATTGCAGTAAACTGAAGAATGCCAAACGATCTTTGCAGTTGAAACAGAACTAACAATGAATTAGGTACTGTTTAGTGTGAAAGAAAAAGTGTCATGAATTATTCTGTGTTTCAGGGGAATAGGACAGTGTATAGGTTAAAAATTAAGGTGGAAAACATATGGCAAAAGTGCAAGGATTGGCTATCATACCAGTGCATTAGAAAGCATGGGTACGTTACCATCCCTGACGGTGTCAGTTCGTCATCATTGACAGCTAAATAATCTTAGGAATGCTCAGTGGGCCTATTAGTTCCTATATAGAAGCAGCTCACCTGCATTTCTTCATTAGCTTTAATTGCTGTAAATTTCACATTTAAAAAAATCGTGTTTTAAAAAGTGAAGTGATCTTTCAGGAACATTAACTTTGTAATTTTGTCACAAACAGAAGGTCCTGCACTGTGTTTTCTTTTCTTCAGTAGTTATCATCTTAGCCTCTATTAGAATTTTATTTATAACCTTTATTTATAAGGGAAATAAGTTATTTATAAGAAATAAGCTATTATAAGAAATACGGTATTGTTCAAATAGTCTTGAGTAAATAATATATTAAAATAGCAGGGGAGGCACATTTTTAAAGTGAAATTATTACTTATATATTGTACTCTTTTTTTTCTTAGTAACCACTTTTCTTGAAAAAAACCTATTATTTCATAGTGAAATTGATGGAAACAAGAAATTTGAAGAAATTATCAAAATGCATTTTATTGAATTGGGTGCAATATTAATATTTTAGCTTATTTGAAATTGAGGTTTTTCTGTATTTATATATCTTTGAGAAGATTTAAGATGTGCATTAACTATGTATCTTATGCTTTAAACTAAGGCTTAGTTTTAGGTTGTGCATTAACAACTTCCTTAACAAAAGCTGCCTTTTTAAGCTTTTTAATAAGTTATCTGGATCTAAGCTGATATTCTTTGAATCTTGAAGATCAGTTTTAAGAAGATACCTTTTTTCTGTCTTTTCGGCAGATCTTGGCTCTGTATGTCATGGATTTACATTTGTTTAAAAAGAAGCTGAAGGTATTAGATGTCTAAATTGCTATTAGATAGGTAAGATTCAGAATGCAGGATTTCAGATTTGTTTAGCCGTGGTTTATGTGCTTATGGTACAGGACAAATTTAAAGCATGTATTGCTTTGTACTTCATGTTTCGAGTACATGTTAATAGGTAACTTGGTTTAGAAGCCGTTTAGTTTACTTTCACTTTTAGAAGGAGCAGTTTTTGAATAGCACAGTATTTTAATGTTTTTCTTATATCTGAGTATGATCTTGAGAGGATTTCTATAGAATATAGGTGTATTTATATTTACACTCTTGATAGTTAACATGAAAAACTTTAAAATGTATTTTAAAACTGTCAGCATATATGATGGTATATATATATATATAATATGCTCAATAGTATTTTGTATTTTTGCAATGCTTTGTGGTTTAGTAAATACTTTAATGAACATGTTTCTCATTTGTTGATTTTTATAGTTTTATGAGACTGTTTAATGTCTATTATCCCTGTTTTACAGATGGGAACCTAGGTTCAAAGTGTTTCTATTGATGTACTTAAATTATACAACTAGTAATGGTGGACCACTATTTTTCTTCCTTTTAACTATCATTTTTCTTCATTTCTTTATTTCTTCTTTGCTTTTTTCTTTTTTTAATTTCTGTTGTTTTGGTTACTGACTTTAATTCGTTTTTTTCCCCCCTCTTCAGGTTGTTTTTTTTAAACATGTATTAACTGTAACATATCCTCCCTACAACCCAGGTTCTTTTATTTTTGGCTTTTGAGCAGCTTGACTTTATTTTCAAATTTTGCTTGCACAGTGTTTTACTTCAATATTTTGGTATCCAGTCTCTCT
Source organism: Chaetophractus vellerosus (assembly GCA_004027955.1). NCBI lineage: Eukaryota > Metazoa > Chordata > Mammalia > Cingulata > Chlamyphoridae > Chaetophractus > Chaetophractus vellerosus. Next base: position 19,082 of record PVKH010000410.1, read on the forward strand.
CTCTTTTTTTTTTTTTTCTTGCATCTCTTTCCCAGTTTCATTTTCCCACTTAAAGATGTTGTTTTAAATAATTTAAATATTTTCCCCTTTCTTCTTCGTATGTTAATAATTCATTTTACTTGAATGGCTATAAATTGAACATATTGGTATAATAGAAATCAGTGCCTAAAAAAGTGAAGATTATATCATCTTTTCATTACAATGAGAATGTTAAAATTGGTCAACTTGGTTTATTGTTTTTGTTTTTCAGTACCAGTTATTTTAAAAATGTTCGTAGAAAAAAGTAACTACTTGGTCTGTGAATTCAGTAAACCTAGGAGATGATACATAACTTCAGTGTGTGTTATTTAGAAGTATAGACCACAATATGCAATGCTTTGGGGATTACATTATTTCCTGATTGATTTTCCCATGTCTAACCTTGATTCTTATGTGTGGAGTTAAATACTTCAATAGAACATACCTAATCATGAGAGAATCATGGTATTTTCCAAATTTGTCACCTCTGGGCTCATGAAAAGATTCCAGACATTTTCTAATTGTGTATTAATATACTTATGAACTGTTTATTCTTAAGGAAACCTTAAATAGAAAGTTACTAATGCAGTAAAACTCTCTGTGTGTGTGTGTGTGTGTGTGGCATTACCTAGTTTTTGTGCATTAGAAGGGATCTCTATGTAGATGATTATAATGTCACTTTCTGACCTTTGCAGCTTGAATAATTGTAAATCATTGCTTCATAACGTGTCAGAGAATGTCTGTACTAGGCAATTAAATGGCAGAATATAATAGACCAAATTATTGCCTGTCATGTTTTCAACAACACAGTTAGTATTTGAGTTACACTTAATCATTACGTGCATTAGCGACTTCATTGGCATCCAGCTTCAGGCTGAGCATGAAATACATTACATTATTTAAACCTCTAATGGTACAAGTCATTTATTTGTGTTGAAGTGTACAACATGCAGAGTTTCATAAAGCAAGGAACACTTGAGAGCTTAATTTATCCAAATCAAAGTCTAAATGCAGATAAACACAAGTGGCAAAAATTAGTAATTTTTATAGGCTGGAAATATTTAAAAATACATGGTTGTGGGTAATTGTAGGCAGCAGGAATAAATTAAAATCACTATTTTTAGTCTGCTCTGTGAACTAAAGCTGTGTATACCTAAATCATTAAAAGCACCATGGAATTGCATTTTTAGCTGAACAATTAATTACACCCATCATATCTGCAGATGTATCCAAATAAAACAAGTATTTGGTTCAGCTGTATTTTGGTATTTTCGTTAGAGATATAGATAGAAAAAGTTTGTTTTATATTGTGGCATGAATTATGCTTGTAAAGCTACAAAGTGCAGAATCTCTCACTTTTGAAAAAAATATTTAAACTGACATTAAAATACTATCATATTATAAAGGGTGCATTACACATTTTATGCATATATTTTTACTATTTTTAATTTAATGATATATTTGCCTTTATTTTGAAAAATTTAAAATTCTATGTAATGATTACTGTCTCTTAGTGTCAGTGAAGAGTTACATTATATTGTAATCTTAGTTACAATATTCAAATGAAAAACATTATTTCTTTCTCAGATGTAATTCTGGGCTATTTTCCAATGAACTATTTTGTAAATCATTGGGAGACTTGGGGATAAGTTTAGGATAATGGAGCAGAAATGGGGAAGTGATTCTCATTCTCCTTGTTGTGAAAGGAGCGCTCTTTTGTCATTCCCCATGCCCAGCTTTCCTTTTGGTGGTAGTATTTTCTTGAATTTTTGCCTCAGAACAGTGGGTTCATAGATGTGTTCTCAGGCCAATAAGTTTGATCAACTATGACAAAATAGAAATGAAAGAAACAGTGTTATTTCTTGGTGTAAGAGTTGAAAACATTGGCCTCAGTCTCTAAGGTATTTTCTGGTGAAAAAATCTTGTGACTCTGACTCGTCATTTTTTATTTAAAAATGGTTCAGTATTGATTTTAAAATAGTGTAGCATCTCGGAATTTTAATGTCCTCCTGATCTCTTCTGGTTTGCTTTGCCTACTTTGTGCTTTTGTCCCCGGTAAACCTGTTTTTTAAGACCCCCCACCTCACCTTCTTGTTCTTCCGTTAATTTGTGGAGGCTTTTGCTCTTTGCTTTGTCCAAGAACTGAGTAAGAATAGGTGTAGGAAATGTAGATAGGAGGGAAGCATTTATTGTTCATCCATTGATTCATTCAGTTTTCCTTTGGCTAATATGTACAAGTTTCTTCTTTTTTTCAGACATGGTGGCAAGGTGGTACATGGGCCCTGCTGTCAGAGAACTCCAAGTAGGAGAGAAAGACGTGAAAAGGAATAATTTTTGGTACAGTAAGCTACATCATAGCAGGAAGAGCAAGAGACAGTGAGAGCACAGAGGTGGGAGCAGTAGGAAAGACTTCCTGGAGGGGTGGTGTTGGAGTTGGGCCTCAAAGGCTGAGGAGGTATTCACAAGGCAAACTTGGGCATTTTAAATAGAGGGAACAAAAGAGCAGAAGTGTGAGGTCAAGAGGTATGGAATTGCATGGCATATTAGAATTAAAAGAAATTCCTGCAGTTTAAGTGACTAGATGGGGTGAAGGGGACCATTTATTTAATATTCAATAAAAATGTATTGAGAACCAATATGTGCTAGGTGCGGCGTTAGTCTTTAGGGTTAAAAAGATCAAAATAATACTTGCTTCAAATGGGTAGAGAAAGCTTAGGTAAAGAAATGCCCACATCTTCCTGGCTGGTTCAGAATATATTTCATATTTCTTTTGACAGGAAGGCGAGTGGTTGTTTGGCAGATAAACAGGGGCAGCATATTCTAAGCAGGATTTTGGTATGTTCCACCATGGAGTATGGTCTGTTCAGCCTAACAAATTGAGAATGTTTGGGAATTGCAAGCAATTCAGCACTGCTAGAGGCTAGATTATGTGAAAAGCGGACTGTTTCAGGGGCTGACCTTGGTCGAGGCAGACAGGGGCTAGACCTCAAAGGTGTGCGAGGCTTAAGAGGGGAACACGGTTTTTTCTCTGTTTTTTGTCTTCTACTTTTTTACTTGTCTGACTTTCTTCCCAGTTTCCTGATCTGTGAATGGGCAGTGAATGGGGAGGAATGTAAAGCCCGGTGAGAAGTAAATTGCCACTACAGCTTCAAGGGTTGTGGGAATTGGTTGTGGGGAACTACTTTAAGAGAACTTCGCTATTTGTAATTTTAATTAAGGATGCTATTGAATATGGATAATTGTAATGAAAACAGGTTGAAACCTGTTCCATATAACCTAGAATAGTCTAGTTCCAAATAGTAATTGAAAGGACAGTACAGCTATGAAACTGTGCTACAGAAGTCTACCTATAACTCATAGGTTTAAAACGGATGTCATAATTATGTTTCCATTGGTGAGTC
>PVKH010000410.1:27500-38882 GCA_004027955.1 Chaetophractus vellerosus
AAAATTCTTCACCACTCAATCTCTGTTTCCCCTGCTGTACATAGCTGCTATTTCTGGCTATTCTTGCACATTTATTTATTTATTTATTAAGCAGTTTTACTGAGATATATTCACATACCATACAATCCATCTAAAGTGTATAGTCAATGGCTTTTAGTATAAACACATTGTGTATTCATCCTCACAACAGTTTTAGAAAAATTAATAAATAAATTAATAAATCTGTTTTGAACACAAACCTTTAAGTAGGGATAGTGGGTTTTAGAACTTGAATGTTTTTTTTAATCATACATTGATTCATAATGATTCATTTCAGTTCGGTTAATGTCTTTAACAACTTGTAAATGGAGAATGTTCATATAATTCATACTTTAATATTTATAGTATCAGAGTATTGCCAAATTAATATAATAATTAATCATTGGGTACTTCCCTATGATAGGTTGCTTAAATGGTGTATGGAATTGATAGAATTAAATCAACTATTTTATCCTCTTTTTTTTTGTTGTTGAAAAATTTTGAATTCGCAGTTTGGCTTATGTTTTATCATGAGCACGTTAATGCATTGCTCATTAGGCTCCTTTTCTTTGATGAAATTTATATCTGTTGATGTAATTTTAACCAATGCTCAATTACTAACATTTAAATATTAATACTTTAAAATATTTTTGTTTTAAGTAGCAGGAACTTAAATCATTGCATTTCAGTGATTTTGTTATGTTTTGATAATTCAAGGAATAATTCTATGTTGAACCTTTATGCTTGAAAAAAGAAATTGTTAGTAGGTAGGCATACCATCAGGTCTTTGATATTGGAGGAATTTTTGAGGAAGTATGAGATACAAGATAAAATTTTGATGTTTTTGCCAATCAGGAATGACCACGTTATTTACAAATAGGTGCAGTTAGTCTGATTGTGTCAGTAAATATGCCAGCAACTCTGTGTTTAAACAGAATTATTATTTTAAGTGGCCTCTCTAACAGAAAAATGAAGGCCATGTTTTGGCCAGACTTCCCCCCCCCCCCCTTAAATTTTTGTTTCATTTCTGTGAAAATTCTGTCACTGTAAAGCTGAATAAAATCTACTGCAAAAATTGTAATTGTACATTGAGCTTTTAATTTGGTAACTAAAGGTACTTGCTGGGTAATTTGACTTTAAAACTTTTAGTAATAATTTTAGAACTTGTATAGCAACATGATTTAAGAATGTAATCGTAGGAAGAAATAGGATAATAGACCAAGGAAATCTCTTTGTGATAGAAAGCTATTTATAAATATAAAATTATATTAAAAATAATGTTTTAAACTATTAAATCATATATCTTCACTTGTTTTGAGATTATGAGGCTGATATAATAAATTACATTTTATCTTACTGCGTCTAGGATTGTTCATTTTTCTGGTCTACTAAATTAAGCACAAAGAATACTGGTTTCTAGAGAAACACGATATGAAACATTTGCTTTAACTGTTCATTTCCAGTAGATGGCTACAGTTCACTACCAAATTGAACTTATAATAGATTTTTTACAGTAACTAAATCAGAAGCTGAAAGTTGAATTACTATAAATGAGTTGCCCTGTACATTTTTCTTATTTCATGTGCTTAGTCACCTGGCATTGTTTTTTTTTTTTAAAGAACATCTTATAAAAATGACTGAAAAGTGATATTTTCACTTATCCCCTTTGTTCAATGTATAGTAATGCCATTATTTTGTTCATTCCAAATTATTTACTTTTTCTAATTCTGTAATAGGCAAGGAATACTAATTATTATTGTGTAAAAAATTACATTTTTATATTCCTTAAGTTACTACCCTAAATTCAGCCATTTAATTAATTTATTTTAGCCTTCAAATTGAAGCATTATGAGTCATTTAGCACTTGTGTTGGCAAAGTTAACAGGCTTTTCCTACTTACTCTTTCAAATACAATACACACACTATGCATATAGTTTTATATTTATCTATCTATTTTCTTTTTTTTTTTGACTGGATCTGTGCCTAAATATTTTAAAACTTAATTTAATCAAGCTTAAAATAAACACAAATTTAGCATTTGAAAATGTGAGCTTTATGAAGTATTTAAAATCTGCTTTATAATTGGACATGTATCTGTCTACTGAACTATAGAAATAGCTTGTAAGCATAGCAATGAGACGATAAGTATCACTATTGACTCCCCCCATCCATAAATAAATGGGCAAAAACTATTATAGGATGCTGAATTTATTGTGTGTGTGTGGGTTTTGAATGCAACAAAAAATTTGAAAAAGAGTAACCCCTAACCCCTACCATGCTCCTGCTCAGGACTGTGTAGTTTGTCTATCTTCTTTCAATGGAGAATTGTTTTTTTTATTTATTTGAGGTGTGGAGGTGTGTGTGTACATGTACATATATGTAAAATTGATATGATTTTTGTGTCTTTGGTTGAACCACGCAGTTCAAGGTGTGACTTTTGTTTTATTTTACAAATGAAAATACTGGTTTTGTGTGATACTGTAAGACTGCAATTTTAGCTCCTTTTTTAATCAGCTGCCAATTTATATGGCTGGGTACAACTGCTTAATCCATTATTAATAAGTATTTTTACTCAGCTATACATTATAAAAATATGCTAAGGTTCTAGGAGAATTTTATTTTCACATTAGGAATTTGTATATAAATTTTACATTCTCCCTTGAAGACAATGAATTATGTTTATATTTTTTATTGTTGCTGTATATATGTGTCATTATAATAGAAGCAGATTGAGAAATGGGCTGTGGTTGTAACTAATCGAAAGAAATTTCATTCACACATTTTGTTAAGGGATAGTTGGAATATTCAGTTGAGTGTTTGTGAATAAAAGGGGCTTAGATTTCACAACTTAGGTTACTTTATTTAAAAATAACTTTCATTTTTCCACAACACTTACAATTTATATAAATGCGAGGCATTTTTTTGTGTGCGGTTCATTTTATGTGGATATATGTGATTGTTCATATATACGCATACATATATGTATACATGTGAGAATTATCCTTTATTTGTTAAAGACTTTAAAGGACAAAGGATATTTGACCCCACCTTGTAACCATGCAATGTAAGTTTACGGAAGGATCGAGGAACACAGATTTTAATAATGCAAACAGTATTAGTCCTGTCCCCTCTGGCATTACTTGAATCAGGACATACTGATTGTATACTTTGATTCCTAAACCATGGAGATGTAACAGATGCCCTAGGGAGCACCTGGCCAAGCTAAGAACATTTCAGTGATTACAAAGATAGTGCCTAGAGGGCAATTAAGGGACAGGGCAAGAAATGTACAGTAATGAGTCCCTGTAGCACCTTAATGAACCACAGAAAGGGAAGCAGAATATTAGGGAACAGTTGTAGCTCAGTGAGATAGATTGTTGAGTAATGTGTAGATTACCAAGAATATTATTTTTGTACTTTGATATTTATATAATTAGAGGCAGATTTAAAAAAAATCCTGTCATTGAATTTAACATGTTATTTTAGATTAATAATTTAAATTTTATTCATAAAAGCCATTGTTGTTTCCTATACTGTATTCTACTGTGTTGAAATTACTTTTAAATGATGTACTTTCTTTGAATGAACTATTTTAATAGGTTATTTTCCTCACTATTGAGTTTGTAGATGTATTTTTCTTTTTCTAATATACAGTAATTTCAGCCAAGTGTTGAAGTAGATTTTTTTTGCAGATTTCCTATTTGCGTATTCATTGTATTTTCTGACTTGATATTATCTACAGTAGAAGAGCAGACTTTTCTTGATCTAGTTTAAGCCAGTGAAAGCTGTACAATTGAGAGTAATCGCTTGAAATATATCCTTTTGTATAATTATATAAAAGTTATAGCAGAAGGACAATTTTGTTTAGTATCTGTTATTCACACAGGAGCAATTGATTGATTTAAAATTAGGTTTATTTCATTGCTGATTTTAGCGTAGTGCAGATATACTTCTGTGTGATTTCCTCTTTGTCCAGTGGCATTATTGTGGGGGAGAAAAGACAGTGAATAAAAAGCAAAACCACTATGAGCATGAGATTTGGCACGATAACCTCAGTTGCTTAGCCATTAGTCTTCTTTAGCTGTGATGTTGTGTGTGGGTACTAATGTACGGACCCCCTGCCTCGTTAATCTCTGCCATGGAATTGCTCAGATGGTGCCCTTTCTTCTCAGGAAGTAGACTGGAGCTGAGAGACAACTACCTGGCTCTGAAGTATTCACCTACACCTTGGTTCTTAGCTTCCTTTCTCTGCATTGTCTGAATCACTTCTCGCGTACAGCAGTCTTGTTCCATAGTTCATGCAGTACTATAGGCTGTGGAACCCACAGTGCTGTTTCTTGCTTGACCACTAGGCAGAGTCAAGGAGTGTCCCTAGAATCCCTACCCCCCCCCTTCCTTCCTTCCTTTCTTTTTTTCCTCCTTTTCCTTTCCCTTCCTTTCCTTTGTGTGTGAAACTGGAAATGGTTTTGTAACCTTACCTCCTAGTACAGCTGAACACCACTGCAATACAAACAAGAGTTTGCCCTTTTTTTTTTTTTTAGTTTAGTAAATGTCATACATTTTCCTAACTACAATTCGCATACTTAGAGGATGACAAGATTTTATAGTTTTAGTGAGTGAAGAGCTCTTAGAGATGTGTTAGTACCTAGGTGAATATTGGATTGTGTTTAAAATAATATAAAGGAAAACTGCAATGTATAAAATGTCCAGTATGACTATTAGAAATGAAGTCTGTAAAAATAACCATAGAATAATAATTTAGAAACTATTTCAGCCTACTGTTGTTTTAATTGGAATGAGTCTGAGATTGTGAATATTCCTGAATTGTGTCTCTGTAATTAAAATATTTTTAGAGGTGACTGACATGAGTTTATGCTACGTGACTATTTGCTTGGCATGCTCTCATGCAGGTAGACATTTATTTAACTATTGCAGTCACTATATTTGAGCTCAAAATCCATAAATAAATATGTTAGCTTTCTCTATTGGAAACTATTAATACTATTAATACACATCTCTGTAGGAATTTAAAAATTATATGTATAATGTCCTTTCAGTTATGTATTTGAAGATATATTATACAGATAATATATTTTTATTTTTTTATATTTCCATCTGGGGAAATTGAGTGCATGCTAGTATTTTTATCCCCACATTTGCATTCTTTGGGCGTTTAAAGATCACTGACTTTTGAAATAGAGAACTTAATACTGGTATGTTTGGGTCCTGATTTCTGATTTTATAATACATAAATGTCATTGCAGTTTAGATTTTTAATTTTTAAAGGTTGGATTTTAATTATTTTAATTTATCTTTGAAAGTTCTTTTGTGTTTTATAAAGTTATACTTATTTGTTTACTGAAAATGCTCAATGTGTGCAGAGTTGATAGAGTACCAGGTAGTATGGTAGTTATTACAGGATAAATGCATGTAAAAATACATGTCTACTTACGAAATTGAAAAAAAAGAACTGAAAAGTTATGTTTGGATTTAACTTAATTTTGAAATTGACTCAGTTTTACTTAGTTAAAATTTAAGGCTATGTTTGTATATGCCTGAATAGTTATTCTAAGGAGTATATAATTGAATTGTAAAATCATCTTAATATTATCCTGGCAATGGTTACAGGTGCCATGCTTGTTGGTTTTGTTTGAGAAACAAATAGATAAAACATTTACGAATCTTTTAACGGTTATATTTCTTGATAGCTTTCATAAGAAAGCACAAAATTTGTGACAACTTCAATGAGAAGACAGCAGCAAAACTTTTTAAATTAGTGGCAAAGTAGATGAGGAAGGTTTTACATTTTGAATAGAAATGTTATGAACTGTGATTGAATTTGTTGTGGAAGTATGTCAATATTAATAAAAGGTATGTAGGTACAAGTTTTCTTAGGCTTTGCAGCCTTTTTTTAAGGTTAAGTATTGGTTAGCATGAAAAGTCACTTCTGTGTATTTGGTAGTACACAGCAAATGACAAATATATTTCTATGCATTTTGGATTATTATGCCATTTCTTATTTCAAACCCTTTTTGTCAGGACACCAGGCACAACAATGATGCTTTGAGGACGTAATTAAAGATATTGTTCAAAGAACAACTTTCTGCATATTTGAATTATTACTGTCATCAAAATCATACAAATATGGAAATATGATTGCCAGAAGCACATAAATCAATGATCAGCATGGCCTCAAAATCCAATAAATATGTAGAGTTAAATACTTTAAAATGCAAATTGCATCTGATAATTTGCATATGGTAGAGTTTAAAGGAAATTTGTTGCTTAACAACCTCTAAGGTAGCAGTTAGGGTTGTGGGTAAACATAGATTTTTTTATTCATCATTGGTCAAGTTGCAAGATTTGATAAATGATGGGAGAATGCTTTCCTTGGTTAAAATGACTGCAATCTTTACTGAATCCTAAAACTGCCTTGAAGTCATCTGAATAATTAAGAGTTAATTATTCTTCATCCATCTAGATCAGAAAAGGACAGATTTAGGGAAGGAATTTATAATTTTTGCCTCACGTCCTGTCATGTCGTAATGTAATAAACTAAACTGACTCCAAATAATATCTAGTGACCTTACAGTAATTATGCCTCACAAAACATTTTTGTTGCAGTTTTTTAATTGCTTACATCGATTCTCGAAACTACACATAAACAGACGTATAAGTTTAATTGTCTCCAAAGAAAGCAATATAAAATTTATATTCTATTATTATTATGTTTTAAGTGCATCACTGTAGATACACATAAACACAGTATATGTTTTCACATGTTCTTTTCAAAATAGCAAGGAGCAGCTCCTAAAATGTTACTAGGGGAGAATATAGACACACTGGGAAAATTATTTTAAGAAGTAGTTATGTGGATAGGGCAATGAATCTTTCTTCACCTATTTTAATTTGAAATATTAAAACAATAAGCCTTTTTAAAGAACTTCGTTTTCTCATAATTAATATAATGATGAAGCAGATAACTTGTATCGCTTTACTAGTAATGCACATTATGTTAAGAGGCTGAAAAAAGCAACCAAAAGTTAATAAACTGTTTCATACTATTATCTGTTATAAGCAGATGTTACAGAATTCATGTGAAAATCCCGTATCTACTTTGTGAATTACTTACAAGACGATTTTCGTTGAGAATAGAGTCTTTTGTGAATGTTTACTGATCACAAGAAGAATTGTAATAAAGAAATCAATATGCATGATCCCTTTCCATGTAGTACAACAGGGTTACACTGTTAGGTTAAACACAGGCAGCATTCCTTTCCAGAAAATCAATTTGCTGTATAGCCTGCAACAGCTAGTCTCTTCTGGTAGAGTCATTTTGTGTTATGCACACAGTAAATTCTGTATTGGCACCTGCAGATCGTATTGACTTTTAAAAGGCTGTACGCTTAGTATCCTGACTTGAAGCAGAAAGGCCAAGCCCCTTAATAACCAAAAGTGCTATATTCAGTTCTTTTTAAAAAATATTTGGTCACAAACAAGTCATTTTAAAAAAATTGTTCCCAGGTTTTCATATTTTAGTAGAAATATCAAATGTGGTTTTAGTGAGAAATACGTATTTTTATATTCATTAACTGTAACTGTTTAAATTCTGACGGAGTGCTTAGTGCATTCCTGTTGTCTTCATTTCTCAAAAGCACCTTTTTAGGCTGAGCAGTGCTTGCTGCTTGTTTTGAAAAGTTAGAGTAAATTGGAAAAGATAAGATATTTTATAGTGTCTTTGTTACCTGCCTCCATTTACAAACAAAACCTATTTTAGAGAAGAAAAAGTTTACTAATATTGAAAGCTACTAAGCTACTATATGTCATTGTTACAAAGGCAAATATTTACGAAGAATATGTGAAAACGTTTTGTTTTTAGATGTTTCTGCTCCTCCCACTAAATTTGACTCTTCAGCCATTTTTGATGTAGCTGCTTAGTTTATATAGGATCGTTAAGCTGTTCTTAAAGATCCTATTTTTATGTAGTAGTTCTTGATGGACTCTGACTGTTTCTTTTATTTGTCAGTCCAATTACAGTGCATTTGAGTGCACTCTGACCCTGCGTGTTTGCCTGTTGTGCTGTGGATGTGTTTACATCACGAGGGTGTTTTCTTTTTCAGTATAATCAACTGGAATGCAGAAAAGCATCGTTTAGTCTTTGCAGTTTTGTGAGCTACATTTATTGTTCTTTGATCCCTATTCATTGATTGATCTGTGAAACCTTTTCTATTTGTTGCATGCTTTTCACAGATGTTTTTTTTGTTGTTGTTGTTAATGAACCTACACATTTAGATGGTAACTGAGAATAGGCTTTATACCTGTTAAATTTTACCCCAGCTTTCCAAAGAAATGATTTCTATAAGTCGAGGAGTGTAAAATCAGCAGACTAAATATTTTAAATGATTTTTGCATTTTAATCAGTCTTATCATCATACTACTTATATTCATGGAATCCTCATTTAATAATGGTCTTTATAACGCAAAAGCCAAGTACTACGCAAAATGCTTTTAGAATACATTGGTTGTAGAAAGGATCATAAGCATAAGGAGAAATCAGTCATTTTTTTTTTTAGGCTGTTTGTTTATCCATGTTTTAAATGTTTATGGAAACCTCTAATGTTTTAAAAATAAGTCATCATTTAAAATGAGTTTATTCTTTGAGAAAAACATTCTTGCAATAGGAACAAAATTATCCAAATAATACTGTAAACCAAGCCAAGCATAGCAGCAGACGGAAAAATGCATTCAACCAGTAGGATCATGGATTTGTTTGATTCACATAATTGAAAGTGTTTCATACTATTATTGCAACTTGAAGGCTTGTTTAAGTGTCTAACTGTCAGTCACTTTGGAAGGTGAAAAGTATTCAATTGTCACTCTGTCAGTCAATAGAGATGAGAACTGTCTGCCTAATGGATTTCTTTACATAGATGTCTGCATGGAGGTAGAAGTAAAATCAATGTGTTGTCATGTGTGAGTACTGGCTGCATCAAACTGCCAGGTGAATTGCAACTGTATTTTCTATAACATCTACATTCTTGTTTTGTTTTGTGGAAGGCAGATGGAAGCTCTGAATATATAGGTAGTGAGATTTATAAGGGAAAACAAACATACATTTGGGAAGAGCGTTTTTTGTTATTGCATGTGCCCATGAAAGCATTTGTATTAACCTCTAAAACTCAATTTAGTTTTACTTAAATTACTGTTAATGGGAGGCCTTATAACCTATTGACATTGTACTTAGAAGTTTACATTTTAGGCACTTGTCACTAAGTGGCTATTATTTATATGTATCACATCTAAAACCAAATACTGGAATGCTTCTAGAGTTAGCAGTTACCTAAATTAATGTTTCTTTTTTAGTAAATTTTTTGTTTGCATCTGGAATAAAGATATGAAAGGCAAGCTTATTAGACTTTTTTTTTTTTTTTAAAGATTTATTTATTTTATTACATATCTCCCCTCCCCCCCGCTGCGGCAACGCTCCGAGAGTGGTCACTGCGCAGGCGCGGCTTTCCCCGCTTGTGGGCGGTCTCTGCGTCTGTTCACGGCCGGCTTTCAGTTTGCGGGTGGCTGGCTGCGCTCCATCCGCGGGCGACTTGCCCTGCCCGTGGCGGCTCTTGCCATGTCCGTGGCAGCTTCTTGCCCTGCCCACGGCGGCTCGGCCCGCCCATGGCGGCTTGCCATTCTCAAGGCGGTCTGCCCGCTAGGAGAGGTCCCCAGGAATCGAACCCAGGGCCTCCCATGTGGTATGCCGGCGCCCTATCCACTGGGCTATCGAGCCGGCCCCTTATTAGACTTTTTGATAACAGATACTGGGAGGGAGATCAAAGAGTAGATGATCATCATGATTTAAAATTATTTTTAAAAATTGGGCCAAAACTAAGGAACGATAAACGTAAAAATACTGCGTTTAATTTCAGAAAATCAATTGCATAAGTATAGAATGTGGGTCCTGGCTAGACAATGCACATTATTTAAAGGAGAACTGGGAGATCTGGCTGAGAGCAAAGTAAACATTTAGGATAATATGTCAGAAGTTTAAAGATCTACTGCATTCTGCAGTGGTCAGGTCAAGGAAGATTATATAGCCCTACTGCATTTTGCTATGGTCAGATAATACCTGAAACACTTCAACCAGTTCTTAGAAGGTAGTTAGCGCTCTGGCTTACTTGGAGGCCATGCCAGCAAGGGTGACAAGAAGTGGAAGGGTCTAGAAAGCACATCATATGAAAATCCAGAAGTGTATTACCTGGAGATGACTGAGGGGATTAGGCAAAGAAGTAGTGGCACATCCTAATTGCGCCCTCAGGTATTAAACTTCTGTCATAACCGAGAAGGTACCTGCTCAACAAAACATCCCAGAGGGCCAAACTGTGGCCAGAAGCTGGAAGATAGACAGATTTCAGTTCAGCATACAAGGAATTATCGAATAATAAGAATGTTATATCACAGAGTGTCAACAACTGGAAATGTTTGTGCAGAGGCTTTTACAACCCATTAACAAAAAGTACATAATGACAGGTTGGCCCAGGCAGCTACTCACAGACTGGAAATTCACAGACAAGTAATATTTCCGAAGATAGCTTTTGGGACCTACAATAGGAGACAAACTTTCTGATGATTAACATTTTTTTTTCAATTTAAAGATTTATTTTATTTATTTATTTCTCCCTTCCCCCTTGTCGTTTGCACTTGCTGTCTGCTCTCTGTGTCTGCTTGTCTTCTTTTTTTTTTTTTTTTTAGGAGGCACTGGGAACCAAACTCGGGACCTCCCATGTGGGAGGGAGGTGCCCAATCACTTGAGCTACCTTCGCTCCCTGCTTGAGTCTTTCATTGTGTTTCCTCATTGTGTCTCCTCATTGTTTCATCTTGCTGCGTCATATCACTGTGCCAGCCTGTTGTGTCAGCTTGCTGTCTTGCTCGTCTTCTTTAGGAGGCACCGGGAACTGAACCTGGGGTCTCCCATGTTGTAGGTGGCCTCCCAACTGCTTGAGCCACATCTGCTTCCCTGATTAACATTTGAAAAGCAGTAATCATCTGTCATCATCATAGTCTCTTAAAAGAAAGGACAATTTCACATATAAAAAAGTACTTCACATATGAAATATTTCAGTCACTTTTTAAAAATGAGCTTTTAAATCTAATAACTGATTTTAAAAAAAATAAGATTTAATATATTGAAAAATAGCCTTTTTAAATGCTATTTGGTGACGTCATCTTTTCTTCTAACTTGGCTGCTCTTCTAGGTACTTTATTTTTAGCCCTTATTACATTATTACATTTTCTTTTCTTTTCTTTTTTTATTTTTTTCCTCAGGAGGTACCGAGGATTGAACCCAGGACCTCATACACTTGAAGCAGG
>PVKH010000411.1:0-38836 GCA_004027955.1 Chaetophractus vellerosus
CTGCCCGTGGCGGCTTTTGCCTGTCCGTGGCAGCTTTTTGCCCTGCCCACGGCGGCTCCGGCCCGCCCATGGCGGCTTGCCATTCTCAAGGCGGTCTGCCCGCTAGGAGAGGTCCCCGGGAACCGAACCCAGGGCCTCCCATGTGGTTTCCCAGCGAGCTCTTTATCCACTGAGCTATCTAGCCGGGCCCACCATGTTTATTTTTAAAACCATTTGACATCCTGGAACAATGAAATAACAATTAAAATCTTGGGGAATTTATTTATAAAGAAAGGACAAAAGGAGCCATTGAAAGGACCTTGGGATCAACACACCTCAGTTAAATTCCTAGCTCCAATATACAATAAATAGCTTTAGATCTTAGATTAAGTTGCTTAACTTTGTTGGGCTTCATTTTCCCTTCTGTAAAATTAATATTATGTAGTTACACACCTTCTACACTGATTAGAATTCCTAGTACATAATAAGCACAAATAGAAATATCTATTATTTATTATTTGAGTATAATATAAAATAATAAAATATAAGAGAAACTCTTAGAACAATTTGCCTGACATAGAGTGAGTATTCAATAATAGTAGTACTGATTTTATTATTATTATAATTAATAAGGAGTACTGTAAAGAAGCTACCAGATATAACATAACATGCAAAATTAAACACTTTCTATAACACAATTATAACTCCAGTTCTGACAAATCAACTACATAAAATATTTAGGAATAAACTTAGGAGGAAATATGTAAAATGTTTGTGAGAAGAATACAAAACTTTAATAAGTGATATAAAAATATAGTAAATAAAAGCACATGATGTGCACAGTTTATGGAGTCCCTATTTGGTGCCAGACTTTTTTAGTCCTTGAAAATTGTTTTCAATCCTAGAAATAAAGATGCTTCTGAGCAATTCACAATTTTGTGTTTCTTTTCAGGAAACCCATTATTCCCACATATCTAAGCAATATCTTCCAACCCAAGGTTTTATCAGTAATAAGCTAGTATTTTGATATTGAATAATTTGTCTATATCCCCATTATTTCTTAACTCAAGTGTGGAAGAAGCATATAATTTATTGACTCTTCCTTTAAAGTTCCCCAAAGATGCTATAATCTCTTTCCTTTAAAGGTCAGTAGATATTGGTCTCTTTTTTTTTTCTTATTTGGCTTATTTTATCCATGCCTTTAGGATAAAGCTAGGCTTGTTTCCTCGGTAGGTTGCCTATTTTATGGTGAGAATTTTATAGATATTTTTCATATTTCAGAAAATGTGCTGGTACGTTTCTAGGGATAATGTAATTTTCATTGATTTGACCCTGAAGCAGATGATACTATCAGAATAGCCACACGTCTTCAGCTCGGGGGAATTATATTTATGATACTTTTATTATTACTTTATTTGCAGTTCAATTCATACTTCATCAAGAATACCAATTATACATGTGTTGAAACTTTCATATTGCATCTGCTCTATCTTCTTGTCAAATTGTCTCCTGTAGATCTATTTCTTTACAATTTCATAATTGACTGCTTTCTGGAAGAGAAAACTCATTGCTTTTATTTTTCTACAATATCAATTCTAACTTTACTGTTCCGATGTGAATTGCATTTCTAAAGAAAACTTTTCGTTCCTTTGAGCACTTGTATTAGACTTTCCTGTTTTTCATTTTTTTCTTCCCTTTACTTCATTGTATTGCATTTTTTTTAAAGATTTATTTATTTTATTACATATCTCCCCTTCCCCCCCCCCCCCCCCCCCCCCCCTCCCCCGCTGCGGCGACGCGCCGAGACTTGGTCACTGCGCAGGCTTGGCTTTCCCCGCTTGTGGGCGGCTTCTGCTTCCATCACGGCTGGCTTTTCAGTTCGCGGGTGGTTGGCTGCACTCCATTCGCGGGCAACCTGCCCTGCCCGTGGCGGCTTTTGCCTGTCCGTGGCAGCCATTGTATTGCATTTTTATATTTTGATTACCTTTAAAGGTGAAGTCTCCTATTTTTTTGGTTTTCTTTCTTGTTTGCTTTACACCAGAGATATTTATGCATGTACTTTAGAGTGCTTTATTTCTACAAGGTTAGTAACTAAAATATACAATGCTCGGTCTCAGCTCACATCCAATTTCAGTTCCCAGGTATTTTAACTGATTCTTTTGCTTTTTAATTCTATGTGTAGGGGGCCGGCTCGATAGCCCAGTGGATAGGGCACCAATATATAACATGGGAGGCCCTGGGTTCGGTTCCCGGGGACCTCTCCTAGCGGGTAGACCGCCTTGAGAATGGCAAGCCGCCATGGGCGGGCCAGAGCCACCGTGGGCAGGGCAAAAAACTGCCACGGACAGGGCAAAAGCCGCCACGGGCAGGGCAGGTAGCCCGCGAATAGAGCGCAGCCAGCCACCCGCAAACTGAATGCCGGCCGTGAATGAGAGCAGAAGCCGCCTACAAGCGGGGAAAGCTGCGCCTGCGCAGTGACCAGTCTCAGTGGGCCCCCGCAGTGGGGGGGGGGAGGGGAGATATGTAATAAAATAAATACATCTTTAAAAAAAAAAATAAATAATTCTATGTGTAGGAAAAAATGGCATTTTTTAAAAAACATTTATTACTTTTACTTGTATTTATTGCTTTAGCCATTATTAATGTCATTGCCATTAATAATATTATGATTGTTGTACACCAATATATCTGTATAATGTTTTGTTTGTTTTCTAAAATTTCTATTGAATGTCCTTGTCTGTTGTCATATTTATAAGTTCCAAGAAATCAAACTTTATATTCTTTTTTTAAAAATCGTATTTTATTCTTGATCCTAAGATGCAAAACTTTCAACTCTAAGGGTAATAGTAATTTTAAAAAAATGTTTCTTCTCTCTGCAAACTCTGTTCTCTACACGATTTTTGTTTTGTTTTGTTTTGTTTATATGTCTGTTTATTTGCTTTTGTTTGTTTTGTTTGATATGCTCTTTGTCTTTCATATTGGGAGTTTTAAAAAATATGAATGCTGCATTTTGGTGTTTGTATTAGTTAACTATTATCACAATATCTAAGAAGTATGAAACCTCAGAAACCTCTAAAAATAAGCATACATTTTAAGCATACATTAAGGGTTAAAATGATCTAGACCAACTTCACTAGTTTGATTCCATTTGGCTGAGCTTGTCCATGTTTTTAAGAGTTGGGGATCTTACTCAGCAGTCTGTAAGCCAGCTGGTGGTGGGGTGGGAAGATAGTGTTCTCTAGGTCTCCACAGTGTATCAGAGCTGCCACATGGGGCTTTTATCCACCAGGACGCTAGACTGGGTTGTTCTCATCATGATGTGAGAGGTACAAGACACTTCCAATGCGCAAGCCCATTTCAAGTCTCTGCTTGCATCACATCAGTTAATATCCTGTTAATCAAACACAGCACAAGTCTGAGCTCAGTGAGAACTGGTGGGCAAGTCAACTTGGCTACAGTGGGAGGGAAGTCTGAAGAGTTTTGATTCAGGAAGGAGTGAAGAATTGGGGTTATCCTTGAGTTTACTGTAGGGTTGGAAAGTAGATATCTAAATATCTGATTATGCCTTTTGAGTAAGTTAACAGGTTTCACCAATTGTGTGCTTTCCTGATCACGAGCTTGCCTTCCCATTTGTTGGGAAATGTATTCTGTCATCATCTTCTCTCAGGCTGATTTTCACATTTCCCAGGGGAAAAAAAACTCTTTTAATCTCTTACCAAGTGGATAAAGTTGTTGTCAGTATTTTCAGAGTCAAGTTGTGAAGAGATTTGACATTCAGGAAGGATCACTATGGAGTATGCATAAGGTACTCCAGCCCTCAACTCTGCCTAGTGCTCCCCCATGGAGTCCGTGTCAGCAGAATAAACCCCAATGTGTCTTGGGGTGGGGAGTTGGTGAATGTGGAAATTAGTTGGTTGAAGTCATGAAATGGGGAAAGGATTTATGAATCTCACTTCCTATGAACACCTTGTAATCAGTTCATATTATTTTAGGTTTCCTTCTCATTTTAACCCTAATTTTGAGCTGTGTATCACTGCCAAAAACTGAGTCTTTAGAGAATTCTATGGAATAAATTGATTTGGCTCTTGGATTTCTCTTTTACTAGCACAGGATTTGCTTTTCTCTGTATGTGAATTGCTAGCGACCCATCTGAATTTCTTCATCCAAATTGTGTTTGCTATTATCTCTTTTCTTATTTTCACTGTGTTCATGAGATTATGTCCTTTAGAAAAAAATAATTACTTTACCATAGTATCAGTGGGGTTTAGTAAGGAAACAAAATCAGATGTATGGATTCAGTCCACTATCTTTACTCCCAGTTCACCAAGTGGATTTTTTTTCCCTCTGATTGTTTTCACCTTACAAGATTTTATTGCCCTTTATAAAAAGCAGTATTTGCTTCTAATATATTCGAGGATGTTAATCAAGTTTTTGCTATTTACAAAGGTGTGCTTCTCCCTCAGAACCCCAGATGTTTTTAATCTTCCTTCATTCTGCAATATTTTCTCCCCCATAGCTCAATATTGTTAGGTTCTTTGCATTTCCTTAAGTTTATTCACCTATGAGCAAAATGGTATTTGTCCATAGTTAATGTTTTCATTTTATAAATCATTATGGTTGCAATAATATTTCACTCATTTCAGAAAATAAATCCATGAAGAAGATTCCCAGTATCCTGGTTTTTAATATCCTGAGTTTCATAAATTAGAAGAAAGATGTCGAAGAGGTAGGTCTCAAAAGTTGTCTCTTTATAATAGAGTCAAATTTTAGTATTGAAAAGTATTAGTTTTCTTCTTAATCTGATCCCATCGGTGTTAATTATTATTAATTCTCCTCATATTTTGATTTTATCACAGCCATTCTTTATATTATTATGAGATTTTGAAATTAATTTTTTCTAGTTTTATGTTTCATGAACATTTTCCCATGAGCTTCTGAAAGGCTGTTTGGAGGTTGCTAATCTTTCTGAGTATTGAATATTGCGTTTAACAATTTTTTTAAACATAATAATATGTCCAGCTCTGGGCTTAGTACTTTGAAATTCATTTTTAATTTTATTTCTTCCTTAAGACAATTCTCTGACCAATAACTCAGAACAAATCTTTTTGAAGGCTGTGATCAATTTTATGATAATATTGCCAACAATTTTTAAAACAAATAAGAAAAGGACATTATTTTTAATTACTCTAAATAGTAATAGACAAACAAATTGACTAAATTTTTAATCTCATATTCTAACTTTCCTAAAATCACATTGGCAAAATTCAGTTTATTTTTGAAATAAACTTTTTACTATTCACTATTAAAAAGATACAATTTTATGAAAAGATATTCTGTCCTGTTTAGCATCCTTTGTAGTTTAAACTGCTATATTTTAACCTGATATATTCCTATAAAACTTGAGGAATTTAACTTAAAATTATATTTGGTCTTATTTTACTTAACCTTGAGAGCTCACACAGTCATATTTCTCTGAATTAAATTCCTGAGGAGTCATGAATTCTAATTTTTATCTCAAAGGAGTATATTTGATTTATTGGGTCATTTAAATCTTGGATTATTCAGACTGCATTGACACAACATAAAATATCTGGCTAAAAATATAAACTCACTACAGTTGCAATACCCCTTCATAAGTCGGTCTGCTTTCAGGAGAAAAGAGCTTGATGAACTTCAGAATATAATGCTATGTGAACTTAAATAAAATTTCCCATGAAGGGCTTGAAATATATGAGCTATTCCTAAATTTTTTCATCTTAACAAATTTTGAATGTAATCCTAAAACACATATTGAGTATCAATATTTTAGCCAGAAAAAGTTATTCAAAAGAGGCACTTGTAATTTAACTCTTAATAAAAGTACTAGACCCACCCATTGGAATGGGAGTGTATATCCTATGTATAGGTCAGTAGTTTATTGTTGTGGTTGTTTTAGCACAGTATTTCTTCTCATTAGATTATGCAGTTAGCACAGTTTACAGAATCTGTGTATTATTGCATGTTTTGCAGAGTTTCTGCCCAGCTTTAGCCAACAGTAGCATATAAAAACATGACTTTTTAAAAATTCACCTTCCTAAATACCAATGGTCTGATATTTCATAGTACTAAGATTCTAGAAGCCTATAATTTTTTGACTCTATAGTAAATTATCCCTATTGAAGATATTGATGGGGCCAATATTTCAACCATTATTGATAGTTGTTAGAGTTGTCAATGTTTTTGTAAGTTAACTATAAAAAATCTATATTTAAGAATATTTAAAGTTATTTTCATTTATCTATAACACATTTGGTTCCTTAATGATTTCTTTTTGACATGGGAAACTATTCTCTTTAGTTTGATAAGGAGTTTTAAGTGGGTATTGATGCTTGGGAGAGAAGAAAGTTTACATCAATCTATCTGGTGAGTACTGCCTAATAAGATTGAAATCAATGATGGCGTGACATTTGCAGCCATATAACTATCACTTCCCAATGATTTAAGTCATATATTTAATATACTCTTCCCTTCAAAAAAATGGTAAGCTCCATCACTATAGCTTGATTGATGAAATTTTCTTTATGTAGATGGTATAAGGTTTAATAGTGTATCAAATGGTTTAGCAACAGTCAATATAGGGTCAAGTTGAATGCATAATGTTAACTTTTTATTGAAGTTTCCTTATTTTTCAGGTGTATATATCAACACTTTTAAATCAAATCATTATTTTAACTTTATAGTCTATAATTTTGGCTTATCTTTGGAGTGCAGTGGCTTTTGTGTTATTTCCATTGTTGTTAAATTCACTAAAATTCAGTGGTATATATCAGATCACACACTACATTTTTTTCTCTTTTGACATATGTAAGTGAAACCATTTCCCTTGAGATTCCTCTGTATTCCCATTTGAGAAAATTACTACTACTCTATATACAGAGTCAGTGTCAAGAATGTCCTGGTCTAGAATATAAAGAAAACAGAAGAATGACTTCATCTCTTCAAATAGTGATAAAATTGCTCTCTGAAAAATTGATTGTACTCTGAAAAAAATTCATTACATTAATTTTTCTTACCAAAGTATGATGAGAACCAATTGGTAACGGAAGAAAATACTTTTTAAAAAGTTTCTATAGTTAGAGTTTTTCTTTTGCTTTTTTATTTTTCTTTCTTGGAATGTAACTTCTGCTTCAGATTTTATTACACTATTTTTGAAAGCATTAAATTTGCAGAGCTTGTCTCTGATTTTTAGTAAAATAGGTAGTGCAAGCAATGAATAGAAGTTATAATTATCTGTAGTAAGTGAAGCAGAGGGATAATTTAATAGGTAATACATCATCTTCAGTCAAATCCTTAACTGAAGTTGTAGATAAACCATTTGTTTTCCAAATATTTGTGATTTGACAGCAAAATAAATTGAAAACAGAATGTGTGAAGTCAGAAATGAATCTGGCTTCTTCAATTTTACAGCTGGTAATTGGGCCCTGGAGGATTTAACTCATAGAGTAATTCTCTTTACCTGTGGTACCTGTCTCTTCGATCATGTCCTCTTTGCAGTATCACAGTCAGGATTATTGGCAGGAGCCCTGAGGACAAACATTTAAAAAAAGAAAATAAAGCTAACTTTTGGGGTCAAATTAAAATGATCTGGGCTTCATTCAGTTAAGCTCTCCTCTTGGGAATTAAATCATAATATGAAAGGAATTTCCATTTTAGTTTGAAGGACAAAACTTCAGTTTGAACTTAAGTCACTCATCCTCTATAGCCACCATTTTGTTTTTGTTCTTTTCTAGAGTATATTCAATTACAGTCTCTCAGTATTCTGGCAAAATTATGCCATGCCTTGTTACCTGGCCATCTTCCTCTTAGCTTTCTTCCTGAAATTATTGTGTTTGGAATATGTTCACTGAAATCAGAATATTTCAGAACATTTTAAATATAAACATAGAGCCCTGTGGTTAAGAGCAAGATTTCTGAAAACTGTAAGATTGTCCCTTCACAACCCTAAGAATGGCAAAAAATAAAAAGAGTGAAAACACCAAAAGTTGAGGAGGATATGGAACAACAAAACCTTACTAATGTTAATGGGTATATAAAATGTTAGACCTTTTTAGAGAACAGTTTGGTAGTTTCTTAAAACCTTAATATCAACTCTCTGATTCAACAATTCTACTCCAAGTGATTTACTCTAGAGAAATGAAAGCACAGATCTAAGAAAAATAATTGTACAAGAATGTTCAGAATGCCTGTGTTATTAACAGAAAAAAAATTAAAAAAGCAAAACTGTAAACAACCTAAATATCCATCAAAACAAAAATGGATAAATAATCAGTGGTATAGTTATGCAATGGAAGAGTAGTTAGCAATAGAAAAGAGTGGATGCTTGGATAGGCAACAGCATGCATCAATCTTAACAACTTTATGTTGAGTAAAAGAAGCCAGGATGAAATAATAAATATTTATTTCCATTTAAATGAAGGTCAAAAACAGGCAAAGCTATGTGAGCATAGTGGTTACTTCTTTGAGAATAGAGATTGAGTGGAAAGAGGCAAGAAGGGACTTTCCGAGATGTCACAATAGAAAGGAGATGTTCTACAACTTGTTTTGAGTGGTAATTAAAATAGTATTTACAATTGTCAAAACTCATTGTATGATTTATGCATTTTATTGTATGTGAATTATATATCAATTTAAAAAGATTTTTAAAGGCTGGAATTCCAAAATCCTCCTGTTTGGTTTAGAATGCATTTTCAATCCCCTGCCAGCTGTACGTCTGTGGTTCTTAACTCTTCTCTGCCTCTTACAGTGGAGTGTTCAGGATAATAGCACTTATCTCACAGATGTTTTGGGAAGAAATAAAGCCCCAGCATAGGATACACTACATGCATGCTATTTATTGTCATATTTTCATGGCCTAAGCCTGGTGTTTATTATTTCAATTATAACCATTTTAACAATCAAAGTAAATATAAAATCTTATGGACCAAAGTTCAGTACATATTTAATTCAAATGTGATATTTGTACTTTTTAACATAATTTATTTTCATATATATGACTATATGTAGAGAGATAATATAATTTAATAGATTCAGATATATATATATATATATATATATATATATATATCTCCACCCATCCATGGGGATGGGTAAAGAGCTTAAATTACTGAAATATCACTAAGGATACATTTAACAATTCTATTAACTCAGATCTGTTTGACTGTTAAACCCAAGATCTTTTAGACATCATGGAGAGAAAAATAATGAAGAGCTTCAAAGCTGACTGATTGATTCATTAGTTGGCTCATTTTAAAACTTTATTCAATTTCTGTTATATAGGTTATTATTCCTCTTTACCAGGAATTTCAGAGAACTTCTTCTACCATCCCAATTACACTAATTCAGCTGAGCAAATATATATTTTCCTGGATTCATGATTTACAAATGGCCTCTTTTTGTGTTAAATTTTCACCCGCTTTGAGGATATTTGGTTTCTTTGATCTTAACAAAATTGTATATTATTAGACACCCTTTTATAAATACATCTAATCACCAAATCTGATGTACATGAACTATATTATCATCAATAATGTGATCATTATATTACAAGTTATGCCATATGATTTAAAAAATAATTGGGCTCAACTTGTATAGTTGTTGATCTTCTCTATCTGTGACCTTGGACCATCAATACATTCATAAATTACATATTAGGGTCTTTGGATAAGTGATTGACTTGTCCTTAGAACTCCTATGCCAGATATTCCTTTTATGGTAAGGTCAAAAAGCCAAAGGATACATATTGTAAATATTGTACTCCCCTTGCTTAATTTGGAGATGAACAAGAAATTTAAGTGAAATAATGGTCATACAAAGGGTTTTTGTGGAATAATTATTGTGCATCTTTTGTAATTTAAAGATACCAATTTTAATTCTGCTTAGTCCACCTGGATTTTCATTTCAATAAATGCTCAGTAACCAGAACTATGGAGAAAGGAAAAGGAGTTGAAAATAAAAATGCGTTAAGCAGTTACCTTTTCTTTGGCATAGCTGATTAAAGAAGAAGTTAGTTATGGTACCATTTGCGGATTCTCTTAATCTTTAAAAAAGTCCCAGCAACAACAACAACAACAAAACCCTCTGGGTCTTCCTCAGCTTGGATATGGCTTTGGTTGAAGCATCAAGATCTGGTTCAGTCTCAAGATGTCATATGAATATGCAAGGTTTCCACTGCAGCAGCTTCATCTTTGACCATCAGAGCAAACTTATTTTCCTCCTGGTATCTCTCATATAGGGTTAAAATGTGATATTGTGGTGGGAAGGTAAGGTGCAGTGGGGTGATGTTGAGAGTTAGAGGTAAGTTTTGCAGATCAGGGAAACCAATTGTTTACGTGTTCTTATCTAGTTTATCCCAAAGTTTCAGCCACAGAACTAATAAAATATGCCATTATCAAAACAACATTGCTAAAGAAAGACAAGGTTTGAAAAAAAGAGCTAAAAACTTCTCTGGTCAGAATCTGATGATTAATACAAAAATATCTTTCATACTCATACATTTGAAACCAAAATATTTTAACTATCTAAAACCTAAATATGTCAGTATAGCCTATGCTTCTCAGTTGTTTTAAACTTTTAAGTAATTGAATTTTATTAAATTTATTTACAAAATTTCTATAACCACCAAACAAAAACTCCTCCTTCCCACTTCTCACCATACCCTGTTAACCATAATTCTACTTTATGTCTCTGCAAATTAGCCATTTCTAGATATCTCATGTACTGACAATATACAATATCTGGCCTTATGTGCCCTGCATATTTCACTCAATCACCATATAATATTTGCCCTTAAGCTCCCCACTTATTTCACTCAGCATAATATTTTCAAGGTTCATCCACATACCAGCATGTCTTAGAATTTCATTTCTTCTAATGGCTGAATAATATTCCATTGCATGTATATACCTCATTTTGTTTATCCATTCATGTGTTGGTGGACACTTGGGTTATTTCCACCTATTGGATAGCGTGAATAATGATACTATGAACACTGATGTACATGAATCTGTTTTAGAACGTGTTTTTACTTTCTTAGAATATATACGTTGGAGTGGAATTTAAAATTGTGAAGAACTGTCATGCCGCTTTCTACAGTCACTGCACCATTTTATATTCCCACCAAAAATGCACTAGAGTTCCAATTTCTCTGCAACCTCTCCAACACTTTTAATTTCTTTTTTTTGAAATTTCAAAAAATAGCCATCCTTGTGATGGTGAAGTGTTTTTGATTTGCATTTCCCTAATGGCTCATGATGTTGAGCATCTTTTCATATGCATATTAGCAATTTGTATATCCTCTATGGAAAAATGTCTATTCAAATCTTTTGCCAGTTTTTTATTTTTATTGTTCTTTTTATGTTTTCACTATAAACGTTTTTTTAATATATTTGGGATATAAAGGTTTGCACCTATTTCCCTCCATTATGTAAGTTGTATTTTCAATTTCTTGATAATATTCTTCAATAAACAAAATATTTTACTGATGATATCCAAATTATCTATTTTTTCTTTTGCTGTTCATACTTTTGGTCATGTACAAATCCTAGGTGATGAAGATTTTCCACAATGTTAAGTTCTAAGAGTTTTATGGTTTTAGCTCTTAAATTTAGGTTCTTGATCCATTTTGAGTTAAAACATTTGTATACAGTGTGGTGTAGGGGACAAATTTCATTCCTTTGCATGTGAATATCCAATTTTCCCAACACCATTTGTTGAACAGACTATTCTTTCCCTCATTACATGTACTAGGCACACTTGTCAAAAATAAATTGGGCATAGAATAGTGTGGGGCTATTTCTAACCTTCCATTTCTATGCTATTGATATATTTTTCTATATTTTTGCCAGTACCACAGTGATTTGCTCATTAAAACTTTATTATGCATTTTGAATTTGGGAAAAGTGAGTCCTACAACCTGTTCTTTTTCCAAATTGTTTAGGCTATTCATGGCCCCTGGCAGTTTCAGATGAATTTGAGGATAGACTTTTCCATTTCTGCATAAAGGCTGTTGGAATTTTGATAATTATTGCATTCAACATGTAGATCACTTTGGCTAGTATAGACACCTTCACAATATTAAGTCTTCTAGTGCGATAACATGTCTGTCTTGCCATCAATCACTAGATTCATCTTCCTCATTTGAAAATTTTGCCTAGAACCAGAATTGGTCTTCTTTTCTCATTTCTTCTATTATTTCAAATATTACCAAGAGTGATTCTCAAAAGTACAAGAGACAGAATTTATTGGGCTTGTAGATTTTAACCATACTTGTTTTACAACTACTTTTCCAATTTTGGAATGTCCTTTAAGTTTATAGAAAGATATAGAATTAAATGTATCATTTGTTAATTTCAAATCATCTTTCATTAGTGGAATTCATGTTTTATTATCATAGTTTTATTAATCACTTAAGAATGGCTTGTGGTCTTATATAGAACTATAAAGAGCCAGTGATTATATTTAGAAATGTGGCAAAAACTGGGAAACAACACATATCTCCTTGATAATAAAATACTTCTCATAGACTTTGCAAAGACATTACTTTATTACTTACATATGTAAAATGGTAATAGCATTTACTTCATATAGCTATTGGGAAGATTAAAAGGGGTAATAGATTTAAAGTATTTACAATATAGTATTAAAAATTAGTTATTACTTTTAATCAGCACTTACAATTATATTTTAATTTCTTTTTCTTTTTAGCTAATAGAAACATCTTGTTGATCATTAGAGAAAAATACAGTTCTTGTCATATATCTCCATGTTGCAATTTAAATTAATGTATTCTCTGTATTCTATGTCTTTTCTTGTTGTTGAATACAAGATCAACTACCTGAACAAGAACTTTGAACTGACTTTATTTTATATACCGTGTAGACTTTTCAATATTCCATGTAATTCTCTAGAATTAACTTGTAAACCATGTTTAAAATTGTAGTTCCAGGGAAAAAAATAATTCCACTGTTAATCAGATAAAAACATGAATGTCAATTAAAGTTCTCTGTGGAAAAAAGAGACATGGGAAGTGTTAGGCTATGCCAGGCATGGCTAAAGGGCCTTCATACAAAATATTATTGTTATTTTATTTTTATCATTAACAGTTGACATTCACCTAGTTTTCCAAGCATGGGTTAATCAAGTGTATGATTTCAACCTGCCAACATTTTCCATCTTGCTAGAATGGTTTACATGTGTTTAAAAAATGATAGAAAGAAACATGTTTGTTCTTGCAAGTAAGAATCAAACAAATATTAGTTAGAGGTATAATAAAAATGGATGGTCAAATATGATCCCTTCCAACTCGACTAAAATCCTTTATACAAATGATACTTTGATTTCACAGAGAAATGACTGTAAAATGGGTAAACATGATGTTCACATTTGTATTACTGATGTCAGAGTTCCAAGCCAGAAATAAGATTTGCAAACAAAATTTAAAATTTACATATTTTATTCTCTTTAAATCTATATATATTTTTTTCTGTGGTGTTTTCTAAGGATCAGATATTCTCTGATCTGATGCCTATTCATTGTTCTCAGACCTTCACATTGTTAAAAGCTATTGCAGATGACTGGAAGCAAGGGACCCAATCACTGGCCAAACAGATGGTGAGGAATAGTTAATTGATCCACTGGAGAAGATGATAAGTTCCTCAGACTATGGCATCATCAAGGGAAATGAATAATAAATTACATTTGAATTCATAAATTAAAAAATGAAATTGTTTCTCAAGAGTTTACTTCAAACAAAATACGTAAGATATTTATTTAAAGTACTAAACAGTTGACGCATATCAATTCATTATTTCTGAGGTAGCAATATTAATATAGTGATTTTTCCCTTCAGGTGAAGAATCTGAGGCACTTAAAAGTTAAGAAATTCACCCAGGATCACTCAAAATGAAATTAGGTGAGTCAAGAATCAACCTTAGGCAGCTTTTCTCCACAGCCTTTAAATATCATCACTACATCTTGTTGTGCCCGATTTCAGATCCCCAGGCATAAGGATGAGTCCACATTGACAATGCAATAGCAAAAGGGAGCTTTATTGCTAGCTCGAGCTAAGGTCCAGGCTTCCCAATCGTGGGCAATGCCATGGACCCCGACTCAAGGCAGTTACAGGATTTATAAGTATCACCAGGGGTATGGGGAAGTGCCCATGAGGTCACATCTGATAAGAGAAGCCCCGAGTGGGGGCACACCCGGTTTACCTGGAAAGTCCTAGGGAGGAAGTTTCTAGCAGCCTCAGGGTGGGGAGGAAGGTAGCAGAGTTATCAGGAGTCTTACATTCCTGAGGGAGGCCCTAGGGGTTATCAGGAGTCTTACATTCCTGAGGGGGAAGGCCCTAGGGGTTAACCAAAATCTAACATTTCCCACTTTTTTTGACAGGTAACTCTTAAGGATTCTTTCTTAAGGACTTGTATTACTTTGTGGGATAGTTTGGTATTGTTGGCGAAGGACCATTAGCTGGACGTGGTTTGCAAATTGCAGGTCCCCATGCTAGCTTTAAAAACTTATCTAACTGTAGGGGAGTCTAGGCAGTGGTTATTGTTTCACAGCCCCAATATGCACAATAATATTGACCAGGATGGTTACAATAGGACTTTCCTGGGTGGGAGGCTGGGCAGAGATAATACGCTAATTGATTTAAGCAGGGTTCCATAAGGACTAGGTCACACAGATAGGCGTTCAAAGAGGGGGCCCCCCGCAGCCACTTGGGTTTGTCTCAGTTGAGGTGAACCTTCAATGGGTTGTGTGGGTGCCGGCGCACCTTCCACCTCTTGGCCTCGCATCGTTCAGGGGTCTCTGCATGACAAACATGTGAGTGGTGAATCCAGGGACCGACGCCATCGACCTTAGGGGCAGTGGGGGTTATAAGAAGGACAACATAAGGACCCTTCCACCTGGGTTCTAAGGAGGCTCTGTTGTGCCTTTTTACCCAAACCTAATCACGCAGCTCAAATCCATGAGGGGCTTGTGGGGTCAGCTGTGCTTTGTGGGTTTCCCGGACCAAGGGCCAGACCTCATGATGAACTTTGGCCAATGCGTTGACCATTCCTGTTAAGTCAGATGGACAACTCTTATCAGGGAAGGGCTTCTGAGGTTGCGGCAGGATGGGTGGCAGAGACCCATACAAGATTTCGAAAGGAGTGAGAGAGTGAAGGTGGGGAGTATTTCTGACCCAAAAGAGGGCCAGGGGAAGGAAAGTCACCCAGTCTACGGCAGTCTCAAGGGTCAATTTAGTTAATGCCTCCTTAATAGACGTATTCATCCTCTCTACCTGTCCTGAACTCTGAGGATTATACTCACAATGTAGATGCCAATTGGTCGCCAGAGCAGAGGATAACCCCTGGACAATGCGGCTGACAAATGCGGGCCCATTATCCGAACCTATCGACGCCGGCATGCCAAACCAGGACACGATTTCTTCCAGGAGCTTCTTAGCCACGATGGTAGCAGTTTCCTGTTTGGTAGGAAAAGCCTCCGGCCACCCCGAGAAAGAGTCAACCATAACTAGCAGATACTTATATCCTTATTTTCTAAGACTTACCTCCGTGAAGTGCACTTCCCAGTGGTGACAGGGCCTTTCCCCTCTTACGTGGACCCCAGGGTGCTGCCCTGTCACTTTGCCAGGGCGCATTTGTTGACAAATGTGGCAGTCATGAACTAGGCCTTGGAGGAAGGCTTACTTCCCCCGGAGGTGTAACTTGCCTTTATTGTAGGAGCTGGAACATTTTCTTGTCGCCAAGATGGGTGAATTGGTGGAGCTGAGTACTCAAGTATTGGTCTAAAGTTTGTGGCAGGAGGAGGTTTCCTTCGATATCCTTGTGCCAGTCCCCAGTTTTGGAGCCGCCATGGCGGGTAATCTAGTCCAGATCCTGGGGGGAGTACTGAGGACTCGGCGGCACATTTAACATTATGGGGAGTGTCAAAGTAGAAGAAGTTCCTAAGGCCGCCTGCCAGGCTGCCTCATCAGTGGCATGGTTCCCCTTTGCCTCTAAGCTATCACCTTGCTGGTGCCCGGGGATGTGTACGACTGCAACAGCTTTGGGGAGCCACATGGCCGTGAGGAGATCTCTAATTTCCATGAGGTTCTTCATGTTTTTGCCCTCGGCTGTGACATATCCCCTTTTTCTGTAGATGGGGGCATGGACATGCAAGGTCCCAAAAGCATAACAACTATCCATATATACAGTAAGTCTCTTACCTTCTGCTCGTCGTAGGGCCTCGACCAGCGCAATCAACTCGGCCCTCTGGGCAGAGGTGCCCTCGGGAAGGGATGAGGACCAAACAAGTTCTTCTTTGTCATTGACGATGGCTGCCCCGGTACACCGCTTACCATTGAGGACCAGGCTGCTTCCATCCGTGAACCAAGTGAGGTCGCTCTTGGCCAGGGCACAGTCCTGCACGTCGGGTCTTGTCATGGTGGTTTCAGTCAGGATTTTTTGAGCAGTCGTGTACGGGAGCTGCTAGGTCTGGGACTGGTAGGAGGGCAGCTGGATTCAGGGCAGAGGTAACTAGGAACCACAGGTTCTGGCCGTAGGTCAACTTGTCAGCATCTTTTATGAGTAGGGTGGCGGCCGCAATCTTTAAGAGGTCGGGTATAGTCTGATCTCCTAACCCGTCTATCTTTGGGAGCTTTCTTCGAATATCTGGGGCCAATTGGTTGACAAAGGCTAACACCACGGCCGCAGGACTGGCCTCTGCCTGAGGGTCCATAGGCGTATATTGCTTAAGAGCTTCTTGGAGCCGTTTCAAGAAGGCCGCTGGACTTTTCTCTTGCCCCTGCCTTACTAGGTTTACCTTGGCCAAATTAGCGGGCTTTCTAGCCGCCGCGCGGAGGCCGGCCATCAGAGTCTGGCAATAGACACGGAGACGCTCCCTACCTTCAGGTTGCTCAAAGTCCCAACTGGGATGAGTCAAGGGGAATGCCTCGCCGATGAGATTGGGTTGAGAGGTGGGGCGCCCATTCACGCCTAGGACATTCTTCCGGGCTTCCAGGAGGATGCGTTCCCGTTCTTCAGTAGTAAAGAGGACCTGGTCAGGATGCCCATGTGGTCCTGGGTTTAGGTCACATTCCTTGATTTTTTCAATAACATAAAGCTGGAAAGTTCCTTCCTTGGGCCAGCCTACTCCAAAAGTCGGCAATTCTGCAGAACAAAAAGTAATTAGCTTTCCTTTCTTTACTTGGAGCAATGCTCGGCCTCGGAACTCAGAGAAATGATCCACCATTAGGGTCAAGGGGGTATATACGCTTTGCCCCATGATGTAGTTTAGAAGAAAAGGGGTTAATAGGCACAGAGTGATGACACACAGAACAAGAGCACAAAGACAGATTCCCTCAAGGGAAGGCAAGACAGATAAACAGAGGTCGTACATACGGCCACTCACCCGCTCACTCACTCTCACACCTAATGGAACCGGTTCCTTGAATTCTGGCAGGCCCCTTATGGTAAGGGAACCTTGCCCTTCCAGCACGTCTGCTCAGCGGAGGGGCCTCTAACCCCTCTCAGCTCTGGCAGGCCCCTCCGCTAAGGGGTCCCTGCCCTGCCAGCACATCTGCTCGGAGGAGAGGCCTCTAACCCCTCTTAGTTCCAGCAGGCCCCTCCGCTAAGGGGTCCCTGCCAGCCGGCTTCCTTAAAATATCCCTGGGCTATATGACTCCCTTATGTCGATGATGGTAGTCAATCCAAACAATGGGGATCCCGGACGAGCCCCCAAATGTTGTGCCCAATTTCAGATCCCCAGGCATAAGGATGAGTCCACATTGACAATGCAATAGCAAAAGGGAGCTTTATTGCTAGCTTGAGCTAGGGTCCAGTCTTCCCGATCGTGGGCAATGCCATGGACCCTGACTCAAGGCAGTTACAGGATTTATAAGCATCACCAGGGGTATGGGGAAGTGCCCATGAGGTCACATCTGATAAGAGAAGCCCCGAGTGGGGGGCACACCCGGTTTACCGGGAAAGTGCCTGGGGAGGAAGTTTCTAGTGGCCTCAGGGTGGGGAGGAAGGTAGCAGAGTTATCAGGAGTCTTACATTCCTGAGGGAAGGGCCCTAGGAGTTATCAGGAGTCTTACATTCCTGAGGGAGAAGGCCCTAGAGGTTAACTAAAATCTAACAATCTCTGCTTGGAATCCTACAATATCTCAAAATACAATTTTTAATTATAAGTGCTGTGGTGTTTTGAACCTGCTTGTACCCCAGAAAAAAAAAAACATGTTCTTAAATCTAATCCATTCCTGTGGGTATAGACCCATTGTAAATAGGACCTTTTGGTGAAGCTACTTCAGTTAAGGTGTGACCCACCTCATTCAATATGCATCTTAATCTTATTACTGGAGTCCTTTATAAAGGGAATGAATATAGGCAAGGAAAGAGAAAGCCATGGAAACAAGAAGCTAAAATCCACAAAACCTGGAGAAGAAGGGAGAAACCAACAGATGCCACCATGTGCCTTGTCACTTGGCAGAGGAGCCAAGGATCACTCAGCTGGACTTTGGGAAGAAAGTATCACCTTGATTTGGGCATTTTCATGTCCTCAAAAGTGGAAGCTCATAAATTCCCATTGTTTAAGTGAGTGCATATCATAGTATTTGCTTGGAGCAGCCTAGAAACTAAAACAAAGGCCAAATGCGGTCTCTAAAACAACTTGGAAAACAAAGAAGTAAAAGCAACTGTAACCCTGCTATCCAAAGGAAAGTATTTTAAATTGTTGGTGGACTTAATATAGTTGTGATCACTCTATACATTCTGCCCTTTAACGGTTTTTATTTCTTAAAGAAAAATCTTGTTCTCTTTTAACATTATATTGATTATATTGTAAGCATTAGACTTCTAGTCTGGCTTTAGCTCTGACATGTAAAAAGCTTGAGGCCACTGTTCCTTTTCTCACAACAGAACAAAAACTGGAGTAAATCAGAACAAAACTATTGCCTTTTCTTGGTCTTAGCAGAGAATTGAAGTAGCAGAGCAAACTCAACCCAATAACTGGAGAGAGGCAGATACAGAGAACCACAGAAGCAGAAGCTGCTGGAGCCATGAAACTGGTAGAAACACTTAAAGGGTAATTTTGGCAAATTGGTGGAGGCTGAGAATAGACTAGCACAAGAGAGAAAATCCCCTGGGGACCACAGTCTTAGGAGGTCAACAGCTGTTTTGTGGATTTTATCTCTAGGAAATCCACTAGGTTCCCATGTTGGAAAACCAAAAAAAATCCTTTCCAGTCTCTGACAGAGAAAGGGGGAAAGTAACCATTTTGAGATATGAACAACATGTTCTCCATAACAAAAGCCTACTCTCTAGGGGAAATTCTTATCTCACCTGGGGGAAGGGAAACCACCCACCTCCATCCACCCTCCTCAGGCCTTTCTGTCTCACCTAAAAGGGGGAAGAATACTAAGGTCACAGCCCACTTATGCATGTCCACTAAAAGACTGAAATCATAAAATTATGGCATGATTCCCTTCCACCACACTTAACCACCACATCTACAGGGTTCCAAAATACTAACAGTGGATTACAGCTGATATCTCTCCAATTTTATAAGGAGTTCTTAGAGAAACCCAAAGACAAAAAGTAGGACAAAAATAAGGACACAAGAGAAATAGAAGCCTTAGGCACCTACAGCTACAGCAAACCTTTAACACAGCCTGATTCATCGACAATTTAAAACCTCAGGTAAAAGCTTCTTTGCCTCAGTTATTCTGACTTGATAAAATGTCACTCTTTCAACAAAACATTTTAAGACATTTAAAAAGACAAAGCAAGCATCAGAACCATACTCCATTAAGACAGACATTGGAATTACCAGACAGGCAATTAAAAATATCTACGTTTAATATGATAGAGAATAGATAAAATGCAAGAACAGATGGGTAATGTGAACAGAGAGAAACTCTAAGAATCAAGAGGAAATGTGAGAAATCACAAACACTGTAATAGAAATGAATCCCTTTGAGGGGCTGACCAGTAGACTGGACACCACCAAAGAAATGCTCAATGGGTTTGTCGATATATCAGTAGAAACTGCCCAAACTGAAATTCAGGAAGTAAAAAGAATGAGAGGGAAAAAACCAAAGCCGTCGAACAGAATATTCAAGAACTATGGGACAAATTCAGAAAGTGTATCATTCATGTAATTGGAATAGCAGAAGAGAGAATGGTAGAGAAGAAATATTTAAATTAATAATAGTATATAGTTCTCCAAAATTAATGACAGACATCAAATCTTAGACTCAGGTATTTCAGAGACCACCAAGCAGCATAATACCCAAAAATCTAGACCTTGGCATATCATATTCAAACTCCAGAAAACCAGACACAGAGGAAACCTTGAAAGAAGCCAGAGGGGGTCTGGGTGTGACCACAATATTTATATTGCAAGCATTCTCTCATGTTTATAATTATCTTTCTAGAAAATGGTTTGGAATGGCTGCATACTGTTCCTTCATCTGTCTGTACCCTACTATTTATAACTACTTCGAGGTGGTGAGGCATGAGTTTTCCCCCTTTTTAAGAAATGTAAATAGCATTTAAGAAAATATTTTACATGGGTGTTGAGTGAATTCCTGATTTTTTTTAAAAAAACTGTAAATATATAGAATTCTGATGGCTGAAATTTGCTGGTTTTTATATAATTAGGAAATGACTGTCCTACATAAAGACTTGTGCATTTTATTCTCTAATCAACTCTACATGAGATTGCCTGTTTCTCTACCTGAAAGTAAACACTATATTTTCATAATCTAAGTATGTCTAAGAGGTATAGGGTATTGGTATACCAACCATAGTTTTAATTTTCATTTCATGTGCTACTAAGACTGTGAATAATATACATTGATGCATACTATGTGCTGAACTGTACTAAAATTTTATATGCTTAAGCTCCTTAAATTCATATACCTATGAACCTAGTTAAGAGCACTGAAATATATACATAAACATGGTTAAAAGATTTGAACAAAAAAATAATCGTATGAATCATGTTTCAATACTAGCCAATTGTCAATTTAATTTCAACTGTCATTTACATACAGTATTATTTGGAAAAAATAGCATTTTTATAATATGCAATATTCCAATTTTTATAATTCATCTTTTCAAATCAGTCAACTTTTATAGGCTCCTTCTTTAAGTCATACATATGCATATCAACAATTTAATACTGTTTTTCTAATTTGAAGTATGATTTTAAAGTTCTAACTGATTGTCAGCTTAGCAAATTTTTGATTTCTGTTGATTACTGAAATCTAAAACGAAGTGACCATTTGGTGAGGTTTTATTGCTAAAATGAATGTTTAAATTGTTTTCTCTTTAATTCTACAAGGAATTAATCATATTCTAGTATATGGGAAGAAGGAGAATATTTTCCTCCCTTTAATGTTCAGTTTTAATGTACATAAAATTAATATTTAATGTTCAATGTTAGAAATGATATTGGATATATTTACAATATATCTGATTACTCTAATAGAATAGATTCTGATACTACTGAGAAAGTATTATTTCACAGCTGGAACTAATTTTTTTTAAACTTTTTATTATGGTAACAAGTTTGCTAAGGTTTTCTTTACCTCATTTTAGCTGTGTATTCTGAAGATTAATAAATGTCTTCTTTGTGCCTACTAAGATAATAGGCCATCTGATAGTCCAAATGTGTCTTTCATTGTTTGAGCTTTTGTTCACCTAAAGAAGCATAGCTTCCATTTTCTAGCTCCATATTCTTTTTTTAAAAAAACAATTTATTAAAGTATATCATTCCTACATGAACATACATAAACAATAAGTGTTCAGTAAACATTGTGAACTTACAAAACAAACATACATAATATCATACAGGGCTCCCACACATCACCCCGCCAGAAATACTTTGCATTGTTGTGAAACATTTGTTAAAAAATTATGAAAGAGCATTGTCAAAGTATTACTACTAACTGTAGTCTGTATCTTACTCCCCTATGCTTTTTTTTAAGGGTTTATTTAAACCACCACCCCCCCCCCTTTGCTGTTTTTGTGTCCATTCACTGGGCAACTCTCTGTGGCCGTTTCCCGCCCACTCTTCTCATCCTTCCCCTCCTGTCTTCACTGGGATTCGATCTTGGGAAGCTCCGAAGTGGGAGAGAGGCGTCCTACTGCCTGCACCACCTTAGTTCCTGGTTTTTCGGTGTGTCTTGTCTTGGCTCTCCCTTGTGTCACTCTCCTGTTACATTATCATCTTGCTGCGTGGCTCACAGGGCCTGACAGTGCACCTGTGTGTGGGCCTGACAGTGCACTTCAGAACCTAGTTCCATAACATTAGAGGCCAGAAAAATATTTGCTAAATAATTAAGATCTGAAACTGAATAAAGCTAGTGTGGTATTGATGTTTGCCAGTGTCCTTACACTCTTCTCACTTGAATAAAAGGGGGAAAGCAGCTTGATTTTATGGTGGTAGGGATGAGGTCTGTGAGTCTGAAATTTGATGGCTATCATTTTGATGGCATGGGCTCTGTTTCATAAGGTGAAGTAGGGATACAGCTCAAGGTAAAGCTTGGGAAGCGATTTTTCAATCAACTGTCACTTTTATTTAATTGCACGTTCTTCCAGACTCTGACAAGAGACTATCATTCTCATTTTACAGGTATTTTTTTAAGTTGTTGTTTTTTTTTTTATATGTCTTCCTAAGTATTTTAAGGGGAGGTATGATATCTACCATCTGGGTTTGCTAGGTAAATAGGAAATAGAATAATGGATTTTGGAGCTAAAAAGTTCCTTTATTCAACTCTTAAATTTACAGATCTCAAATCCTTGATGAAGAACAGAATGGAACAGTGTTGCTACCATCATGGTGTGTGGATTTTACATGGTCTTGACAAAGTTGGAAAGCAGATAAATTTCAACTTCAGATGCCCCTACTCTGGGAGTAACCTTGCCTTCATTACTATGGCAACTAAGTTTTCTTATTTGGTTTCATGGACATTCAAGGTTGTTTTTTATTTTGTTTTGTTTTGTTTTACTGTAGGTATATGTTATTTCATGTAAAATGTAAAATTTAGAGATGTCCATCTTCATCACCATTCTATACCCACTGCCAATGCTCTAAATCAATAATAGATTTCCATTCCCACTGTCATGACCCTAGTCCAAACTATCATCTCTCTTACCAGGACCACTAGAATAGCTTTCCAACTAGTGTATCTTGATCCTCATTTTTGCACTACATTTTTGCCAA
Source organism: Chaetophractus vellerosus (assembly GCA_004027955.1). Taxonomy (NCBI): domain Eukaryota; kingdom Metazoa; phylum Chordata; class Mammalia; order Cingulata; family Chlamyphoridae; genus Chaetophractus; species Chaetophractus vellerosus. The sequence continues at coordinate 23,230 of PVKH010000411.1, forward strand.
CATTCTGTCTTGTATTGTAATTTAAAAATTCCAATCTGATCATGCCATAACCTTGACTTAAACCTTTCAATGATTCCCGGGGAAGATGGTGGAGTTGGGAGCTCCAGGACTTAGTCCTTCTACCAAACAACTATTAAACAGGCAAGAACTGTCTAAAACAACTGTTGTGAAACTCCAGATGCTAGAAGAACACTGTACAGCATCCAGGGAAGAGTGGGAGGAAGAAGCTGATAAATTATGGTGGTAAAGAACTATAAATTGTTGTCTCTGCACAGTAGCACCTGGATCCAATCCTCCACTCTTGCAGCAGGGTGCCACAGGGTCCAGTCCCTGGCTAGTGGCTGGTGACAGAAAGGGACCAATCCTTTTCCCCAAGAACAGAGCTGTGCATGACTGATCACTGATCATGGCTTTTGATTAGAGAATTCAGATCACTGAATCCTGGCTCTGAGGGCAGACATTGTTTCAACCCTGTCCTGGACAAAGGCAGTGGCAGCCATTGTTTCGACCCTCTAGGTCAGGGCTGGAGGTGCTGGAGATTTAGAGAGGAAATGGCTTCTTCGGGGTTGCAGGGGAAAGTTAGCTAAAGGGTGGCATTTGCTGGGCAGGCCAGGAAAGCAGAGCTTCGGGGAGTGTCAGAGAAATTTGGGGTGCCCTTCCTGACCCCTTCGACAGGGCACTTTGGAGCTGGACTCATCTTTCATGAGTCCATGACCCCCTTTTCGCTGGGGAAGACCAACTTGTGAAAGTCCTCCTCATGGTGAGGCTCCTCCCAGAATTTGCCCTCCAGGCCAAAGCATTGTGAAACAAGAAAGGATTATAAATTACTAGTGAGGTAGACAGCCTGGGAGAAAGGGCTGTGGGCTTCAGATATCTTGGAGAGGGAGGTTTGTTCTCTGGGAAACAAAGGGGATAATCAAACACTTATAAAAAGGGAAACTCCAAAACAACTAACAAGCAAAAGCCCAGGACAAGACAGAGGCCCAATAAGACAGGAAAATCCACGCACAGCACATTCACATTGGGCAGACCTTCCTGATTGGAGGGCTGAAGCTCAAGAAAATCTGTCTTATCATCAGCTCATTACAAAACCAAGAAATAGATATCCCAGGTAATCAATTCCAGAGTTAACAGTTTAAAATATTAAAATGTACAGTGTGCAACAGAAGCGTACAATACAAATGAAGAAACAAGAAATGATGGCCCATCAAAAGGAAGATGATAAAATTACAGAAAACATCAATGTAGATAATAAGAGTGAGTACATACCAGGCAAATCTTTTTAAAAAGTGATCTTAAAAAATGTTTAAGAAGATGAAGGAGAGTACAGAGAAAGAACAAATGGATATCAGGAAAACAATGAATGGGCAAGACGAGAGTCTAAGTAAAGAGGAGGACATTTTAAAAAGGAACAAAAGAGAACTACTGGAGTTGAAGACAACAATAACTGAAATGACAAATGCCCAGGAGGGTTTCAAGAGCAGATTGGAGCTGACAGAAGAAAGAATCAGTGAACTCAAAGATAAGACATTTGAAATGTGTCAGGGTGAGGAGCAAAAAGGAAAAAGAAATATTAGCCATGAAAATTAGACAGCAATGGGACACCATCAAGGTCACAAATATGCATGGTATATGAGTTCCAGAAGGAGAAGAAAAAAGGGGCAGATTGAATAGTCAAAGAAATAATGACAAAAGCCCTCCCAAATTTAGCAAAAGACCTGAATATGTACATCCAAGAAGTTCAGAGAACACCAAACGGGATAAACATGAAGACAAATATGCCCTGTCATATACTGACTACACTGTCAAATGCAAAAGACAAGGAGAGTGTTTGAAAGCTGCAAGAGAAAAGCAACATCATTATCCATCAAGGAAATGCAAATCAAAACATCAATGAGGTACCATTTCACACCCATTAGAAAAAAAAAGTAAAATAACAAGTGTTGGAGAGGATTCAGAGAAATAGGAAGACTCATTCATTACTGGTGCGAATGTAAAATGGAGGAGCTGCCATGGAAGACAGTTTAGCAGTTCCTCAGAAAGCTAAGTATAGAAGTACCATATGGCCCCGCAATCCTACTAATAGGAATTAATCTAAAAGAATTGGAAGCAGGGACTTGAACAGATAGTTGCACACTGATGTTCATGGGGACAGTATTCACAATTGCCCTCCTTTCCATTCATCAGTGTCCATCAACTGATGAATGGGTAAATATGTGGTATATACATGCAATTGAATATTATTCAGCCATAAAAAGGAATGAAGCTCTGATACATGCAACAACATGGATGAACCTTAAAGACATCATGTTGAGTGAATTAAACCAGACACCAAAGAACAAATATTGTATGGTCCAGAATATTGGTTACCAGGGGATGGGGTAGGGAAAGGGAATGGGAAGTTAAGGCTTAAAATCTATAGGGTGCCTATCTGGAATGATGGAAATGTTTTGGTAATGGCTGGTGGTGATGGTAGCAAAACATTGTGAATGCAATTAACAGCACTGAAATATATGTAAATATATATATATATCTGAATATGATTAAAAGGGGAAATGTTAGATTGTATATATGGTAAGAATAATTTTTTTTAAAGTCCATGGTACTATACTACACTAACAGTGAACCTTAAGTTAAACCGTGGACTGTATTGAATATTACAATTATAAAAATGTGCTATCATCATTTGTGACATATGTTCCACACCCATGCAAATGGTGGTGGTGGGGTGATAAATGGGAATCCTGTATTTTATTCATGATTGCTTTGTAAAAACGCAACTTTTCTAATAAAGAAAAACCTTCAGTGATTTCCTTAGCTGAGAAAATCTTGAGGTGGTGACCAGGTTTAGGAGGCAGTGTCCTGCTTTAGTGAGCAGATCATGGCAGCTCTGAGCAAGACACCAGTTATTTCGCTTTCTGTGGTAAACTGATGAGCAAAACTCTTCCACTACATACCTCAATTTTGTCCAAGGAGATATATATGCAAGTACTTTCTTCAAAACTGCTGCATCCTTAATAAACAAAGGAAAACCATATCCATAGTGGAGAATTATAAGATTTTCTATGCAGGAAATGGATGATGGGGTATCAGGAGGGGAGGATGGTAAGCATTTTGTTCTTTGATGCAAAAAATCAGATATAATATCAAAGAGATCTGGATACTGAAAAAACATGATTGGAAATTGGGTTTCCACCCATGTTGGAGTGATATACATCAGTTGTGACCTTGGTCCATCAAATCTGGTAAAATCATCCTATACACATGGGAAACTTTTTAGTCATTTAAAGGCTGGGGATTTAGCCCAGGTCTACTTGGCTTCTCAAGAACTTGTACTTTGGATTTTTAATTTATTTTGAATTTTTGCTCACTTCTACTCTCTCATCTTGTCACACTGTTTCTAGATCAAGTTGTAAAGCAGATGGTAGTTGCCTTTGAAAGAAGAGTGTGTAACCTGTATGGCCCCATTAACAAATATACCTCAGAAATTAATGCGACACAAAGACCATCCCACCCGGAAGGGAAAGAAAAACTGGTGTCACCTATTAGTAACTTTGTTCATGTTTAGGAAGTGCTTTCATCATTGACTTTTAGAAGTCATAATTTGTTAAATCCAGCTTTCATTATAAACCTGAGCCATTAAAAATTCACACATAGAATACAGAACCACATGTACCTACAATTATTTTCTTCAATCAAGTATAATTCAAAGTAATGTGTCCATCAGCATCTTCTGCATTTACAATAATGGGATGTCATCACTTTTGCTAGAATACTGACTGACATCACTCTTCTGAGCAGAAATTGAAACTAAATTTAATCTTTTAATTATCACTTTACTTGAAAGAGGTTACTTTAGATACCATGCAGTATGTAGGCTATTAACTATATCACATTTAAGTTATTAAATTCAGACTCTGGATAATTTATTGTTATAGGGCCTGCCTTGTGGCTTGGAATATTTGAGTAATTGTCAGATATTTTAAAACTTTGACTTAAAGATACTGTTAATAAAAGTCCCCTGGTACTTTTGATATTTTTAAATTGTACTTATGGGTGGTAGTAGAGAATTCAGTGCTCTGATACACAGTGAATATATATTTTTTGGTGAGTTATCTAGACTTTTAAGCTACTTTTCTAGTAATTTGCAACCCTCTCCCAGGTACTTTGGTTCTTTTTTCAACATGCTATTTGTGCATCAAATTTTTTTCTTCAATGCATGAAGATGGTTGATAATCTCTAGCACTATGCATGCTTATTTTCTATTTACTGTCTATGTTCACTTTGGTATTTCCAACTCCTTTTTTAAATGTAAGGACTGAAGTGGTAATTTTTAAAAGGTAATTTATTCACTTTTTGAAAAAAAAATCTTTAACATGGGCTTTCTACAAGTGGCTCTTTTACCTAACTGAAGCCTAGTGGACTAGCTGCATCTCCTACCAGTGGCCTTTTAGTTTTTCACGTCAGTTTGGCTTATTTCTATTCCAGAAATCACATTGCTCTTTCCACCTCCAGGCTTTCACAAATTCTGAAGGCAGTGCATTCATAATCCTTCCCAAGCACTGAGCTATTTTATCCTCATTTTGATTCCAAGCCTGGATGAAATATCTTTTTTTTTTGCCAGTGAAATCTTCATAATGTACCAAGATTGTTTAGATGTCACCTGTGACCAGTTCTCTTCAAACTCTGTAGTTTTCCATTGTATTTCTCAGAAATATAAAAATAGGTTGGAATTTTTCAAATGCTTTATAAGTACTTTTTTCCAATTATCATGTATTGTTTTCTGAATTAAGAGTAATGATTGTTCATGCTAGTTTCATCTATCAGAAGATATGCTTAAGGAGGTCAGGGACTATGTCATTTTTATCCTAGGTGTATGTGGAATTTTAGCATAGTGTGTTGTACTAAGTTGTCTCTCTTTATATATTTGGTGAATATGCTATTAGTGGAGGAAATTAAGACTAAACTATTAATAAATATGCAATTAATTCATTTAACATACCCACACTGTGGTTAAAAATTTTTTTCTGCTTTTATTCTGTAGGACAGCCTTGGTTTTCCAGACATAGCGTGTAAATTGTGAAATATTAACCCATAGCATTTTCTAAAGTCAGCTATGAGCAAAACACCAGTTATTTCTCTTCCTGTGGTATACTGTGGTCATTTCCCCATCAAGTAGATTGCCCGTGTCTCTTGAAGACAAGGCCTTAAGAAGTGGGAAGTAGGATAGTGGTCAAATACCAGGGGCAATATTTTGTGTCAAGAGTAAACTTTATGACTCAGGTCACACCACACAGAAGCTATAATTTACTAATAAAATTTGTAGCTAAACCAAGTCTTAGGCTCTTAGATATCAAGAAGGAGAAAAGACTCTCTACCAGAGGATTTCAAATTTCAAGCAGTATTACTGAGACTGACAAATCTCTCAGTAGATCCATCTTCCCTATAATTTCTTATATACATTGAAGGAAAAATGTCAAAATGTGTTATCTGTCCAGTTCTAAAAAACATAACACTTCTGTAACTAGGGGTGCAGTGACTTCAATAGTCATTCTGAAACAGGGGAACATCTGGATTCCTTACTGTCTATTTGATATGGACCCAAAGTAGCCTTTCTACTGCCAAGTGTTCACCATTGTCCATTTCCTTGAAACTCAGTGCATTCCATACGAGTGTCAACTTTTCATAAGGAAATGCTTAGATTTAAGTCACCAAGGGGGATGAATTAATTTCTCTACAATTCATCTTATTTTCTGTTTTTTTTTTTTTTTGTTGTTGCCATTGCCTTTTTCACTGGTCAAAGGAAATGTAGTTAACTTATCATGAACTAAAGAGCCGGGAAAACTGCAGATTTGTGGAGAAGGAGTGTTTTGGGGTTGCAGTGGTGATGATGAACATGTAGTATTCGTAGTTTCTCAGCATTAGAAAATATAAATATTCATATAGAGTGGCAAGGTCTAGGCATCTTTTTCTATAAACCAAAATGTTGAGCTCAGTAATTGCACAGGCAGAAAATATAACCCAGATACTATGTAAAATAAAATCGGGGTGAACAGAACTGTGCTTATTGTGAGTTAATTATGCAGAGTGTTATACTCTATGGCACAAATGTTGAAAGGAAGGTAACAGAGTTCATTTAAATACATTTTTTTCCCTTAGTGTTTTTGGCAAAGTGCTTAAAATCCCTATCTGTTCATAGAACAACTTGGAAAAAGTATATGAAATGGCCAGTGAAATAAAAAATAACACAAAGCTTTTTGCTAAAGACTAGTTATTTAGTTTATGCTTAAGTCTAGACCCATTGTCTGTAAACTAAGGGGAATTGCAGATCTTTCTGAACATATAATGAAAAATATGAAGTCTATCCATAGGAAAAAGCACAAAGGCATGTAAATATAAAATTACAAATAGAAATTTAGGTTACATCCTTTTAGCTTTCCCTGACCCTCCCTTCCATAAACCTCTTGCCCATATCTTTCCATTTTGGCCAAGAATTCTGGTGGACCCTGCCTTAGAATGTGAACTTCTCTAGGACCCCAGATAACAAATACCACCTGCATAGACATTATATCATACAGGAAAGGAATAACTAATCCAAGAAAAATACATAACAGCAGTATTAAATTAAGGATAGCAAAATCCCATCAAAAAACCAACATCTGTTCTGCCCAAAGGCAGTTTTTTAAATCACCACCTAATCATATTTATTTGCAAAATTAAAATATGAAATGTAAAATAAATATATATAATTTCATTCCTGATTTTTAAGTTAAAACTGATCCAACTTGTAAAATTCTTTTTCTTTCTGTATTGTGAAACTGTCTTTTCTTCCTTATACGTTTTCTATAGTAATAGAAGAAACACTAGACTGAAATGCTTCAGGCAGGAACTAAGACTCCTTTCATACATAGCACCTAGCTACCAAACTCAGTAAGTGAAATCAATATTCTTGGAGGGAAGAAACAAAGGAATGAGGAAAGGAGAGAAAAAAGAAGTGAGGAGGGACAGAAGGAAGGAAGAAAGGAAGGAAGGAAGGAAGGAAGGAAGGAAGGAAGGAAGGAAGGAAGGAAGGAAGGAAGGAAGGAAGGAAGGAAGGAAGGAAGGAAGGAAGGAAGGAAAGAAAGATGGAAAGAAGGGAGGGTAGAGAAAGGGGGAAGAAATGAAAGAAGATTAAAAAGGGAAGGACAGAAGTCATTACCAACTTAATTATTAAGGTCTCCCAAAGTTCTCCCTCTGTACTACTTTGATTTCTTCCTACCAAAATGAGAACATTCTTACTATAAAGCCTGATGCAAAAGTCATTGTGGTTTTGCTTTGTTGAAATTTGCCATTTGATATTGGAATACATTCATAACTAATTTTGGTTATGCTGTACACCATTTTCATGTGCATTTCTCGCTTTATGGTTTTTTCCTAATGACTTATTACTTGCTGTTTATTTTATATTTATTTTGGACTATGGAAATGACAGACAAAAAGCAAATTTGAGTGATTTTCTTATTTGAGTTCAAAATGGGTCGTAAAGCAGCGGAGACAATTGCAATATCAACAATGCATTTGGCCAAAGAACTGCTAATGAACATACAATGCAGTGGTCACTCAAGAAGTTTTGCAAAGGAGAGGAGAACCTTGAAGATGAAGAGCATAGGGGCCGGCCACCAGAAGGTGACAGCAACCAATTGAGAGCAATCATCTAAGCTGATCCTCTTACAACTACACAAGAAGTTGTCAAAGACCTCAACATCAACCATTCTACAGTCTTTAGGCATTTGAAGCAAATTGTAAAGTTGAAAAAGCTCAATAAGTGGGTGCCTCATGAGGTGACTGAAAAACAAAAAAAAAATCGTCATTTTGAAGCGTCATCTTCTCTTATTCTACACAACGTACCATTTCTCCATCGGATTTTGAAGTGCGATGAAAAGTGGCTTTTATATGACAACCAGCGATGACCAGCTCAATGGTTGGACCGAGATGAAGCTCCAAACACTTCCCAAAGACAAACTTGCACCAAAAAAAGGTCATGGTCACTGTTTGGTGGTCTGCTGCTGGTCTGATCCACTACAGCTTTCTGAATCCTGGCAAACCATTACATCTGAGAAGTAAGCTCAGCAAATCGATGAGATGCACCAAAAAACTGCAATGCCTGCAGCAGGCATTGGTCAACAGAAAGGGCCTAGTCTTCTCCATGACAATGCCCAACCACACATCGCACAACCAATGCTCCAAAAGTTAAACTAATTGGGCTACGGAGTTTTGCCTCATCCGCCATATTCACCTGAACTCCAGTCAACCATCTACCACTTCTTCAAGCATCTGGACCACTTTTTGCAGGGAAAATGCTTACACAACTGCAGGATGCAGAAAATGCTTTCCAAGAGTTCATCAAATCCTGAAGCATGGATTTTTACTCTACAGGAATAAACAAACTTATTTCTCCTTGGCAAAAATGTGTTGATTGTAATGGTTCTTATTTTGATTAATAAAGATGTGTTTGAGCCTAGTTATAATGATTTGAAATTCATGGTCCGAAACTGCAATTCCTTTTGCACCAACCTAATACATACGAATATGTGACAAGTTTGCAGAGAAAATATGAACTCACGCCAAAGAGAACTTCCCCAAATAGACTCAGGCTCCCTGTTAGACCAAGTGTGATATTATCAATTGGAGACGATGCTTCTCAGCAGTGAAATAACAAAGGGAAAATACTCAGATTTGTGCTTCCCTGCTTCCCCCTTCTGTCTGCCACTTTCATAATTCCTCACATTCAAACCCTTCACTACAAGATGCTAAAATCATCTCTCTTTATACTTCTCAGTCAATTAACTTCACTGGTTTTCCTTCACAAGTGATCCTTAGTTATCATTCAAATGGCCCTTCTTCCATTACCTGTGATTGAGCTATGCATAAAGGAGTGAAGGCAATTTTAAAAGAAAGACTATTAAAGGAATTTACCTATACTTGTAAGATGAGATGCCTCTGTGTGATATCTAAGGTAATTTTTTCTCTGAAATCATTTCCTGATATCCCAATGTTTCCAAAAATTACAGGTTTCACTAATGTTCTACCTTTTCCCTAGTTTGGTAGGCTCCTTTCCTCTTTTTTTTTTTTAATTAGAAAAGTTGTGAGCTTACAAAGCAATCATGCATAATGTGCAGAATTCCCATACATCAACCCTTCACCAACACCGTGCATTGTCGTGGAACATTTGTTAAAAATCATGAAAGAACATGATCAGACTATTACCACTAACTATGGTCCATAGCATCCGTTTGATATATTTTTGCCATATACCCCTATTATGTATATGAGTATTGTACATTTGTTATAGCTCATGAGAGAGCACTCTTATATTTGTACTGTTAACCACAGTCCATCTTCTACTACATGGTTCACTGTGTTATATAGTCCCAAGCCTTGTAAAGTCTATCTAAAGTGTACACTCCGTGGCTCTCACCTTCATCACAGAGTTGTACAGTCATTGCCCCAGTTGTCAGTTCCCCTTCTCAGTCCTCATTCTTTCCCCTACTAACCTATAGTCTAGGTTTTAACTCCATGTGTTTATTCTTGGTATTTAATTCATATCAATGAGCCCATACAATCCTTTTCCTCTTCATCTGTTTGGGTCTGCAGTGAAAGGAAGCAGGAACAGGTTGGGAAGCTCTGAAGGAGCTTACCAGACTTCAAAGATTGCCTAGGATTAAGCACTCTCCCTGCAGTTTCTGGATTTAAGCTGTCTTGTAGGTCCTGCTGCCTATGAAAATGGCTGTTGCTTGTGTCTAACTGGAAAAACTAGAAGTTAAGTGCCAGAAAAAAACCCAGGTTTCAATGTTAGAACCACTTTATCTAGACTTTGGTAAGTTCTCTAATTTTTCTGAACATCTGACTTTTTGATAGGGATCTTAAGAAACAGCATCATGAAGAGGATTTAGTGAGATTGAGTGAATAAAACAGAGTGCTACATATGTATTCTAACTACTCAATACATTTTGGTTTCTATCTCGCTTCTCCATCGTACTTTCATGAAAGGACATGATTTGTTTAAGTTGAGATAAATATCTGATATAAAATATATAAGTAATGACTGGTAAATAATTGTCAAAATACGAACTGCAATGTTAGTTTCTTGTTTATCCACTGAACATCAAGCATTTATAGCACCTTGAATATTGTACAGTGAAATGCCACTTAATAGCTGTGTAATATTTCATTGTAGTGACAAACAACAATTAGCTTTTTCAATCTCATATTTTGGGATATTTCAACAAATTTTATACAATACTATACTTAAAAATTACTGGGTAGAAATTAGTAATATATGTAAAATTTCATGCTGAATATCAAACTGCATTACTATAGTAAATAGTCTTGGGATAGTTAAATGTTGTATTAGTCAGCCAAAGAGGTGCCTTTGCAAAATACCAATAATTGGTTGGCTTTTATAAAGGGTATTTATTTGGAGTAGAAGCTTACAGTTACCAGGCCACAAAGCATAAGTTTCTTCCCTCAGCAAAGTCCATTGTCACGTGTTGGAGCAAGAGAGCTGCTGAAGTTTGCCAGGGTTCAGGCTTCTGGGTTCCTCTCTTCCTGGGGCTCGTCTCTCTGGGCTTAGCGCTTCCTCTACAAAGTCAGCTATAGACTATCAGGCGAACGGTTCACTTCTCTCCTGGGGCATCCTCCCCAACATCAGAACTGCTTCTCAAAAACCTGCTTCTCAAATCTGCTCCCTCTGTCTTTTGCCTTGCCTTTTATACTTGAGACCACACCCACTGAGGGGCGGGGCTCAATGCCCTACTGACCTGGCCCAGTTAATGCCCTAATCATAACCTAATCACGCCCAGATTAACAGATCAGTTTACAAGCATTATCCAATTTATATTTTTGGAATTCATAATTACATAAAACTGCCAAACCATTACACATGTGTATAAGGTTCTTTGTAGTTATGATTCAAAACTTTCATTCAGAAATATTACAACAATTAATAGTCTCACCAGAGTAGCAATTTTGTATTTGGCTTTTTTGCCAAAGTTGTGAATTTTCAACTATTCGTAGCCCATGTTCAAACAGTATGAACTTTTGTCATGTGAAGATTTCTATATTTAAAACACTTTTCTTTATGACACATGATATGCAGGTAAAACTTATAACTATATTCTAATAAAGGAATATCTTAATATTTGCAATAATAACTATATAAGTATTTCCTTAAAGTGGTAAATATATAAATAATATTCTCATTATGTTTTTATATTTTTTCATCTTTAAATATGAAAATCACTAAATTTTTTTCTTTATTTTTCATGTAATAAATAGATATTTACTTTTATATGGGGACAATGAAAATATGCATTTTGCTTTAGATGATCATTTTTATACTGCATATTTTAACTTTAGATCTTTTCTTCTGAGTCTGAGATACTGTCAATTTAAAATGTCATCTAAAATTTTTTGATTGTCATTATATCTGTAATGTTTGCCTTACCTCTTTTATCTTATTTAATGCTTTGTAGTGATTCATTTTATTATTTTTAAAATTTTCTTTCATTTCTTTTGCTGTGTATATAATACTTGAATTTTTACTCTGATAAATTGAAATTAGACATTCATTTTCAAAATTTCTGCTTCCAAGTGATTTCAACTGTTAAATGTGTATATGCACATGTATGTGTACATATTAAACATTTTCAATTTAAAAACAATCAGTAAAACCTGAAAACTAAGTGAGTATACATTGTTGTCATTCCTGTTCTTTCAGCCTAAGTATTTTAGGCTCTTAGATACTTATTAAATACTGGAAAGTGTTTTTTCTCTTGTTTTGTTTTGTTTTAATTTCTTCTCCCTTTCCTCCTTCTCTTCCCCCTCCTTCTCCTTCTCATTTTTATAAACCTCAATTCTATTTAGCTAATGAAGAATCTGAGGCCCTGTAAGATTAAATAACTTTCCAGGTCATACAGATATAAGCATCAGGACCCTAATTCTAGTTTGACTCCAGAGCATTTACTCTTCATCATTATGTTGTATGGTTGCCAATCAGTCCCTAATTTACCCATTGAAATACACATCATAGCTGAGATCTTAGAAAGCAGAGTTTCAGTGACAGGAAGAAGTTATGTATTTATGTTTAACTTTTTAAAAAACTTTATTTCTAAAGAAGTTTTTTTTTTAATAATAATTTTATTTTTTAAAAGATACTTAGATTACATAAATGTTACACAAAAATATAAGGATTCCCATATGCCCCACTCCCCACACCTCCCACACCCTCCCACATAAACAACATCCTTCATTAGTGTGGCACAATCATTGCAATTGAAAAACGCATCCTGGGGCTTTGCCACTGAGCATAGACCATTGTTCACATTGTAGTCTACACTCTCTACCACACAGTTCTGCATGTTATGGGATGATATAAAATGGCCTATATCAGGACAGGAAGTATTTAAATGTCCATCACTACTGAGGATTTGTTAGTCTTTTGCAATATTCCTAACAGTCAACTATTGATTATCATTTACAAAGTTAAGTTTTATAAGAACTTTCCTTCCTGATAAAAGAGTAATGAGTTTATTTACTATAGGCATTCACTATCGGGCCTGATTTAAATGCCTTTAAAATAGTATCTTTATTTCAGGCTTAAATTGTATTGTTCATCAGTTTCTTTATGATTCAATAATATTTTTTATAAGATGCTATACAGTTTCTCCAATACATCTTTTATTCCCACAATGATGTCATTTTAGTTTACAAATCAATTAGAAAAATAACTGCATCTGTTGAGAATGTCCTTGAATTGCATAGTCCTAGGTATAAAGGAAGACTGTTTTGGGCTTTGTCTTCTAATGATAGTAACTCCAGTTACTTCTCAAGAGGCTTTAGCACTGCTTACAGTGACTTAAAAATGGAAACCTCTCTGTAAATAAAATTCCCAGAAAATCTAATATTGAGTCACTGTAATAATGAAGAGGACAAAGTATACTCAGTTGCTTTGGTTAACAAAAAAAACAACTCATCAAACAGTATCTCCAAGCCACAATTATACTACACATGGAATGTAAGTCCTTTGGCATTTATCATTATTTGGCAGATATTTAGAAAATATTTGATTATGGTTTTTGTATGTGTTAGGCTCTCTACTGTTTGGTTGATATGCAGAAAACTTTTAAATCCACCATCCTATACAATATCCCAGGCAGCTATTTTTAATATGGATAATATGGGTAGGCACACAACATAAAAAATTACTTGGCTTTCTCTGATCTGTGAACATGCATTCAATGGCAGGTGCCTCTTTCTACTAACCCTAGATCTAGTAGGACAGATGAGCATTATTCTTGAGCCTAATACTGACGGTTATTCAGAGAAATGGTCTTATGTGCAGTGTGTGTGCTTCAGTGTTAGGTTCTCCCAGAAGCATCTGACTACAAGTGGTTCAGTAAGAACAGCTCCAGGAGAAACTGAGAAGGGAGAGGAGGCGGCAGACTGAGGAGTGGGAAACAAGGGTGCAGTTTCCGGTGATGTCCCAGATGCTGCCTCATCTCTGGGGAGCTCTGGAGCATAAATTAGACTCCAGACCAAGGGGCTTGATTCTTGTGATCTCCACAGCTCAGTCAGAGGCTATGGGCTGTCTGGAAGGCCAGAAGTTTCCCAGGAAATTCTGGCAGACCTTGAAAATCTAGCAGCTCCCGTGGCCAAGGGCATCCTCTAATGGTACCAAGTATGAACTGGTAACAGGAAAGCTTGAAGAGATTCATGCATAAGTGCAAAGATCTTGATAAAGAATACTGGGATTTAGATGGAGCACTCTCAATGTTCACCACAGTATGGTTTATTTTGTTTAACTATATTTCAATTCTCTGCCATCCCTTGTCTATTCTGTATTGGTAATATTTTTATTGTTCCTCTCACTCATCATCCTTATGTAACATAGGAAGGAAACATTAACAAATTGGATAGGGCATTTCCTAAAACAGTACCTGCATAAACCAAAGAATGTTGAATATTTCTGTTTCCCCTGCGCTTTCTGTAGCCTGTGGAGCTTCACACTGGTTCCTTCTCTGCTCGGTAATGCACTGCTTATTTGTTCTAAATCTAGGAATAACCCATGACCTTAAATTGGTCTCCTAGAAAGACTCAGAGTTTGACAATAAATAATTCTATTCCTCACAACTAATATTTCCCCTTCCTTTCTATTACTTAATAACTCTAACAACTTTGGAAACTTTCTAGATGTATATTTTTCAATTTTGTCTTCTCACTCCAAACTCGCTACCGCATACCTGGTGGAGTTTTATGAGCATTAATTTTAAACAAAAGACTGTACCTTTATGCCTAAACCAATTCAAATTCAAGCCAAAGAAAACACAAAAACTAAATTTTTTTTAAATAAGCAAATTTTAAAATTTGTAGTCCTTGACGTTTAATAACTCTAACATTGATTCAACCTACATTTACAGGAATGTAAAGCCATGGGCAGAAAATCCCATTTGCAGGAGTGTCTTCAATGAAACCCTGTAACCTGCAATCAAATTAGTCTATTAGACTCCTGGAAGGAGGCACCTAAGATGATCTATAATTAAATTCCTGGAATCCAATTTATTATAGCTACCCCTAGAATAAACATCATTAAACTACACATTGCTCAACAAAGCAATGCAAAAAAGATTTCCAGGTTGCTAGAAAGGCTTGAACAAAGAAACAACTAACCTATAATGTTTAGATTCCTCACTCCAAAGAAGAGAAGTAGAATACAGGGTAAAATGTAGTTACAAAATTTCTACCTCTTAGAAAGTCGGATGCATAATAGTTCCTATAGCATTTTATTTGATTGGTTCCTATTGGAATATTAAAGTCCCTACACCTCCTGTAATCTCAACCCACTCCTCCTCTAAATATAAATATCAATTCACACCTAAAGCATTCAGCTACAAGATTTTGTGTGAATTTATTCTATATTCCCAAGGAAAATTGATATATAATGGTGCAGCATGATAAGTATTATTAAATGATTGGTCTCTAGTAAATTATTTGAAGAGGCATTAAAGTGTTAATATATATTTTCCCTTACTTGGGAGATAATATTATAAGGGATTTCTTAAGGAACTTTACTTAAGAATGCCCAGACAAAAAACAAATCTTCTATAATTGGTTCCTTAAAAGGTCACAATCAATTATCTTATCTCACAAGAACAAGTACAGTTTTTTATTTCCTACCTATGTGTTCTCAACGGGAGGTCATTTTAAAAGGACACATAATTAGAACTAGAGTGAACCATTTGATATTTGAAAGGGTAGACAGATTATCTTCCTGGGATCTTTCTGTTTAAGAGGTTTTCTTTTTTTTTAGTGACAAGCCAGATGTAATCTTCCATAGGTTCACTTGGATTATTTAACAAAAAGCTTTCCTGAAAATTACCATTATTGGAGGCTTAAACTGACTATCTCATTCTTGCAAAGTAAACAAGTAATGAAATTCATAGCCCCATGCATGATGTTCTCTGTTAAAATGTTGTCTTAAATTTTCAAAATAAATTATTTCAAATATTTTTAAGATGAAGGGATTAAATTGTATTATCACCATATTTGTTTTTAAGGATTTTTAATAAAT